>SNVD02004114.1:0-19470 GCA_013180625.2 Boswellia sacra
GGCGTGGGCGTGGGCGTGGGCGTAGGCGTAAACGCGGGCGCCAAGGCGGGGGCGTTCTGATGCTTATCGGCGGCGCTGGGCCGCCGCTCGACTCGATGATCGGGCGCCGGCGGCGCTTATCTGGGCGCGTGTCGCCCGCGCCAAATCTCGGCGGCGGTGCTCGTGCGCGCGCGCCCAGACTCGCCGTCGTCACGTAATAATAAATTGCGCGCCGTGGCCGTCGTCATCGCGGCCGTCGTCTTGTTCGCGCCCGGCGCTTGCGCAACCAGCACTCAGTC
Source organism: Boswellia sacra (assembly GCA_013180625.2). Taxonomy (NCBI): domain Eukaryota; kingdom Viridiplantae; phylum Streptophyta; class Magnoliopsida; order Sapindales; family Burseraceae; genus Boswellia; species Boswellia sacra. The sequence goes on from SNVD02004114.1 coordinate 279, forward strand.
GCTGTTAAATATCCACTTAACAGGCGGCGCACTGTGTGTGTGTGTGTGTGTGTGTGCGAGGGGCCGCGACTTTTATTTATCTTACCGGCCGCTCGTGAGCGCCTCAAAAAGGCGACCAGGCGAGCGCGTGCCCAGGCGAGCCGCTCGGAGGGGCTCGGTCCTCGTTGGGGTACGCCGGCGCACGCGTAAGACAGGCGAAAATTTGCCTCAATAGAGATCTCAACCGGCTGATAAAGGCGCCGCGCTGGGAGTTCCCAGCACTCCAGTTCACTTCGTTTCGGTTCGGTTCGGTTCGGTCCGGTCCGGTTCGGTGCGGTGCGGTTCAGTTCGGTTTGGTTGGGCCTGTCGAGGCTCACGAGGCAGTCGAGATAAGGGTAGGCGCGCTCGAGGTCAGTGCGGACGCTCAATCAGGCGAGCGGGCGAGCGGACGGACGGGGTCGTTACTCGCCATTGGCCTGGCAAACCTGAAGCTTGGGCCACGCGCCGCCCAGACGGGCCGGATGCGGGCGTGCCGAGCGATAAAAAGCACGAGCTGCGTGCGGGCGTGTCCGTGAGCTGATTGTTGATGTTGGACGAGGGCCAGATTTTGAGTGCGCCGCCGCCGCCGCCTAGGGTCGCCTGGGGTCGCCTAGGGTCGGCTAGGGCTCGACTAGAGGCGGCCGCCGAACGGTCGAGCGCGACTCGCCAGCTAGCGGATCAAATTAATTGCGGGAGATTTCAATTTGCAATTGGCTACACTCGCGGCCGCGGGGCCGGGCGAGCTCTCGAGCGGCTCGCGCGAGGCGGCAATAAAAAAGGGGGCGGCCCGAGCGGGCGAGCGCGCGCCAGAAACATTTGCTGTTCGATGGCTGTCATTGTTGTTGTTGTTGTCGTTGTTGTTGTTGTTGTTGGTGCTGTTGGTGCTGTTGGTGCTGTTGGTCGCGAGCGGCGAGTCGCGGGCGCAAACCCATCGAGCGCGAGCGCCCCTTTGTTACGACGCCCCCGCAGCGCCACCGACGCACGTTCGCTAATTTAGCTCGACTCGTGCGCGTGTGTTGGCGCGCGCCCGGCCGGCTCGCCAGACAGGCCACTCGATTTGCTTGCTCATCACCGGCGGCTAAGCTCAGGAGCGCGCCAAAGCAGAGCCGCGCCGACCACTCGAGGCCGACTTTTTCCTCCTCTTCGGCCGGCCGAGTGGTCGCGCTCGTGCACTCGCTCGTGCACTCGCTGGCCGCGCCGTCGCGACAAATTTGGCTCGGCCGCTGCGAGCTAAGCTCCGCCCACTGCGCCCACCTGACCGCTCGAGCAAATCCCCGGCGCGCCTCCATTTCCGGCTCCGGCTCCGCCTCCGCCCCCGCGGCCACACCTGAGCGCGTGCGCGATTGAATGATTGGCCGAGGGGCGAGCTAAATCTCGTTAGCTAGTGGCCGCCGCGCCGGCCGAGACTCGTGGGCCAGCGCAATCATTTGCCTATCCGGCCAAGGTGTCTGGCTCGCCGAGGAGTCTTGGCTCGAGCTTATTGGCCGTGCGGACGCTCACACACAAAAACACAGAAACACACGAACACAGTCTCGAGGTTGTAAACAGCTTACACACTGGCCCGCGAGTCGTGGGGATCGCGTGTCGCGCGCCGGCCGCACGCGATGCGATATCCAATTAGAGTGCCGGAGGGGGCAAATAAAAACTTTTATTTGCTCAAAAGTTGGGCCAGAGGCGGCGAGCACGCGAGCAAATACGAGGCTGGCTCGCCGCCACGAGCGGCACGAGCGACAAGACAAACTTAATTGCCGCCGCCGCCGCCGCCGGCCCGCCGACGAGCAAGTCGTAAATGTTGTCCACTCGACTCGCTCTTCCAGCTGGCGAGGCGCAAAAAGTGGCCCGCCCCACTCGCAGCCACTCGACGTTGGCCGTCTGGCTTCGAGTGGCGCGCATTTGGCGCGCGTCGGCCGCCGCCGATCGATCAAGTGGCGGCCGATTGTCACGAGTCGCCTTGAGTTTGCATAGGCTCGTTAGTGGCGAGCGACCAGCGACGAGCGCGATCGTTGCGCGCGATGGGCCAATTGCGCGCTCAAAGTCGGACAAGTTGTCGCTGTCGCCGCCTGGCCGCTCTTCGCCTCCTCGCCTCTTAACCACTCGAGCGCCGAGCTGGAGCTCCTCTAACTCAATAAGCTCTCCAGGCGAGCGAGCGGACGAGCGAGCGGACGAGCGGGCGAGCGAGCGAGCGAGCGCCCGGACAGCGCCACAAAAAGGCGCCCGGCCCGCGGCAACCAGAACGGCGCCCGAGAGCTGCCAAATGAGCAATCGGGCGACTCTTTTTGCCGCCACTCGCGGCCTTATTAGCTAATCGAATCGGGCGCCCGCTCGTCGGCGTCGCTCACACAGAGCTGAGCCCGCGAGCGACTCATTTGAATCGCGGCCGACGCGCCGCCCGACGAGCGCCATATTGGCCCGCCCGGCCTCGGCCCCGCGCCAATCGGGCGCCACCGACTGTCACATGATCTCGCGCCAGGTGCGCGCCGCTCGCCAAATCCAATTATCATAACGCGCTCGAGTCGCGGCCGGCCCGCTGGGGCGCCAATCTGGGCCGCCCCTCGCGGCGATCTTTTGTGCCAATATTATTCACGTCGCCCGCGCGGCGATGATTTGGCGCCCGTGCGCTCGCGGCGCACGGGCACCTAGCGCTGTCATCCGCTCGTTCGGTCGTCGGTACGAAGGTGAACAATCTCCACAAGCCGACCCACAGACGCGCTCATCCAGACACAGGGACTCACACGCCCACGCGACGAGCGGGCGCGATGACCGCCCGCGACCGCCAATCAATTAGAGCGACGCCTATTGCAGTCTTGCGGGCCCAGCCAGCGAGGCCACCGCCGACGCGACTTATTAGATTAGGCGCGCGACACCTGCTCTCGGCCGGTAATTACACGCACCACCCCGGAAGTGTCCAATTGACACCGCCTCGACCCCCAGAGGCGGCGCAGCCCACACGACGCCGACAACGGCGGCTCCCCCGGTGTCTCGAGGGGCGCCGATTGGGCGACAAACAAGTCGCCGGGGAGGCGCGCGACAGCATTATGCTAATTGCGAGTGGCCGCGCGCGACAAGCGCGCACTTGTGCACGCCCACGCGCGGCCGCTCTCGAGAGCGTCTGTTTGTTCGCCGCCGCGTGGGCGTGCGCCTGTTCCAAGGCACTCCAGGTGGCGGCGACACGCTCGAGGCTGAGGGCGCCCAACGCGCTTGCCGCCGCCTGACTCTCGGATTTGAATATTTCATCGGCGGCCGTGCGCGAGTCGCAAAGTCGGGCCCGAGCTTCCAGGTGACTGGGCGCTGCGAGGCGGCCCAAAATGATGATAAATAGGGGCGCCCGGGTGCGTGTGCGCCCCGAGACACTTGTGCGCCTCGAGGAGATTGCCGCTCGACTGGCTCGCCCGCGCGCCTCTGATTACTCACTCGACGTGGGGGCGTGGCCTGCTGAGCGGCCGAATTAGCCAGTCGCCAGCCAGCGAGCCGGCGGGAGCCATTTGATAAATAGTCGTCGGCTGACTATGTGGGCGAATGTTTTCTGCTGGCCGCGCGCATTTAGTGCGCCGCCACTTTTGGGGGCTCGATTTTTCATAAATACTTTTGGCAATTTGTCTCGAGAGAGTCGGCCCGACTCGAGCGCGGCCGAGCGAGAGCACAGGGGCGGCCTAACGAGCTCGGGCTCAAAACTAACGACACATTTGCGCTTCCTTTAAACAAACAAAACGAAAACGAAACCCAACGAAACGAAACGACACACGAACGCCACTCCGAATGGACTGCTCGACGACCGCCGACTCGAACCAAAAGTGGCAACGAGCTGGCCCATCTGGACGGCCTGGCCTTGCTCAAGATGCCGCAGCTCTACTCCCTCCAGCTGGCCGGCGCCTCAAACCGGTGGCGCTGCGACTGCCGTTTGCGCAAATTAGTGCGCCTACTGATGCAGAAGTCGGGCGGCGCGAGCGCCTCAGCGTCGGCGGCGGCCTTGAGTCGGCCGCTGGGCGCGAGTCTGGCGGCCATCCTGCAGGACGAGCCGCTCTGCTGGGGGTCTGGCGAGCGAGCGGAGGCGGACGAGCGCCATGAGCTTGACGACGACCACGACCACGACCTCGACCAGCGCCAAGAGCGCGCACGAGAGGCCAATGCGAACACAAAGGAGGCGCGTGATGGAGGCCCAAATGGTCTGGCCGCAGACCTGCCACCGGGCCCGCGCCCATGGACAAATATGAGTGAGTAGCGCTAGGCGCGCGCGTGCGCCTAGCGACACGCGCATAAGTTTAATCATCGCCTCGGCTGCGGCGGCGGCGGCGCACAAATGTCGATGGACGCGCGCCCGGCCGAGATCCCAGCGGGCCGACTCGCCGACGTCCACAACAACCACCACGACCGCCAACACGACCACCACGCACTCGTGAGTTGCCACTGTGGCCGCTCGCGCACGCCCACGTCGGCGCCGACCGCAAGTCGCACGCGCGCATCATTACCAGCCGGCGATCTTTCGATCGTCGCCGCGCCGGAAGCGCTCGAGCGCGACTAACGAGACTGGAGCCAGCGTCTGCGCAGAGGCCACTCTCGCACTGAGTGTGTGTGTGTGTGTGTGTGTGGGTGTGTGTGGGTTTGTTGAGCTCCTCGGCCCTCCTCCCTTGGCGCGCCCCTATGCGGACGCGCTATTAATCCTCGCGCACATTTCAGCTCGGCTCAGCCTCGACTCGACTCGACTCAGCTCAGCTCAAAAGTTGCGCATCAGCCGGGCCCGCGATGACGAGCGCCGCCAGCTCGGCGGCGAGCGCATTTTTTGCCCGCCCGCTAATGATCGCGCTCGCGGTCGTCCGCGTCTCGAGCGTCGTTTTCGTCGTTTGCGTCGTTTGCAACAACAACAACAACATGATGACGAGCATGATGGCAATGATGGCCATCATGACGATCACGACGCCATTGGAGTGCTAGCGCACCCTCTCGCATGCGGGCGGGGACACTTTTTGCTCACACACGCCGCCGCCCCCAGCCGGCCCTCCCCCCGTGCGTCTGCCCCAGAGACAAATTGAATTTAAAGCCACCACCACGCCGCCGCCGCCGCAACTTGGCGCCCGTGTCAAGTGGCGCCGCCGGAAGTCGCTCGCCACACTAATTGGTAGCAGCGGGCGCGCCTTTGTTTCCGGCCGCACTTCCGGACCAAAGTGGCGCTCGCTGGAGTGGCTCGCGAGCGCGGCGCCGATTAGCCCGACGCCGAGCGGCTTTGCGCTTTGAGCTCGTCGTGTCGTTGGCTCGCGCAAGTCAGCGCTCTGCAGTCGGCGGGGCCCAGCCAGACGCCGCGTTGGCCAGCTCGAGCGAGAGTTATTTATTTCCCCGGCCGCCGCCGCCGCCGCCGGGTTTCAAGTTCCACGAGTGGGCGTCGGCCGCGGCCGAGATTAATCATCGGGCCGTCGCGCGCCGCCCCCGAGCTCCGGACGTCGCTTTTAAATTGGCGCCGGCCCGACGGCTGTGGCGCTGCCAGTGACAGCGGCGACTCGTGGCGGGAGTTAATCATTGTGATGAGTGCGCACGTGCAAGGAGGAGGCGGCAATCAATTTGTCAGCCAGCCGTCGGGACAACTGGTGAGTGAAAAATCGTCTCGGCCGCCGATCGTTGGCGCCGACTCGGCGAGTCCGCTTCGGTTCACCTAGAGAGCCCGACTTCTGATTGGCCTCGGCGCATTGGGCCCGCGCTCGCCGACCGGAACGCCCGCATGGCCACTGGTCCGACGGCCAAAGAAAGTCTGTCCGCCAGCCCCGGGCGGGCCCCGCGATCGATTGGCGTGCACTTTTTTCACGCCAAACTTGCGCCTCGCGCCAGCCGGCCTCAGCTCGGCTCAACTTCGGCCACAATGGCCCTCATCACGGCCTCTGATTGAATGGGCGCCCAGCCGGAAGTGCAGCGCTAGCGCGCCCGTCGACATGCCGAGGCGGCCGCGAGCGGGCGAGCTCGCAAGTGGACACGATGTTGTTATCTTGGCGCGGCGTCTGTGATGTGCGCGATGTCTGCGATGTTGGCACGGGCACGGGCACGGGCGCCAACACACTTCAAAGGAGCGCAGAAATATTGTAATGAGGCAGAGAGAGTGCTGGCGCTGGAGCGCAAATTTGCATCCGCCGAACGGCGACGGCGCCGCTCGGCCGGCGAGGCTGCCAATCAATCACGCGAGCCGCGAGCGAGTCGGGCGAGCGGCGCGCTCGAATCACTCGACGACGCCGGACTCTCACAGTAAATCTTGTCGGGCGCGCGCGAACTCCAAGTCTGGCCGCCAGATTGATCGCCGCCAGACTCGACGCAGCTCTGCACTTTGGGCCCTGGCGAGACTCTCGGGCGGCTGCGGCGGCGGCGGCGACGCCTCGCCCCACGAGCGCCACTCGGCCGATCGATGGCCGCTTCCGGCCGGCCGAGCGAGCGAGCGACCGGGCGGCCGACTCATTTGCGTGCCTGAAATACGCGATGAGCGCTGCCGAGGCGGCGACGGCGGCGGGCGCGGGGGCGGCCTGAGTGCGGAGGTCGGCGTTTGATTGAAAGTCGCGATAAGCAGCAACAAGCGCGCGGCCGGCGAGCCTAAATCAAAGTCGGGCCAGCTCATAAACAATGACCATGAAGTCGCGGCGGTCCGTTGGCGGCGAGGTCGTGCGAGACGCTGGTCGCTAGGCGCAAGTCGCTAGCTGCCGCCGCCGCCGTCGCTCGCCAGTTGAACATTGTTTTTTTGCGCCGCCCGCCCGGGCGCGCGCCTTTGTTCGCTCGCAACGACGCCCTAAACTCGGGACGCCCGCTCGAGACGTCTCGAGAACAATGCCATCGGCCATCATTACACAGGCGCCCGCGCTCGCACAGTCGCGGGGCCACAACGGCCGAGCCGAAATTGCGCGCGAATGATCAGTCCAATCATCTTCGGGTTCGCTCGGCCTGACGTGCGGCCGCCCGCCCGCCCGCCCGGCCGCCCGCACGCCGCCCGGGCCGCCAAGTCGCTCGTCTCGGCGACGACGGCCTCTTGCGCGCCCCACTGGGCGCCCGCCGCCGCGGCCGTGGGCCGACTGCATCAAGTCAAGCGAGTCATTCATTTCATTTTGTTTCTCGCGCGTCTCCGCTCGTCCGCGCGCCCGGCCGCCTGCCAGCCCGCCTGGCCAGACCCATTCATTCATTTGCTCGCGCACTCGCTGGTCATTTGAATGGACTCGCGAATTGATGAAGTGAACTGTGGTGCCGAGTGGGCGCGCGCTTGAGGCGTCGCTAGCGCGACCTAGCGACGCGCATAGGGGCTCTGCAGCGCGTTCAGCGCGCACACGTCAACAGACTCGCGACCAGGACGCCGACGAGCCGCCACTTCTCCACGCGATTGAGTTGCCAGATTCACGTTGGTTGAAGTCGTCGCCGTCTAGGTGGGCACACTGAAAACTGCGCCAGCGACAAGCGAGTGGCGCCCAGAGTGCCCGCATGGGGACTGCTTGACGGGATTGTCATTTGTCATTGTGTGTGTGTGTGTGTGTGTGTGTGCGTGTGTGTGTGGCCGCTGGCCAGCGTCGCTCGTTCGCGCGTCCCGGCCGGACGGTCGAGAGGCGGGCGCTGGGCGACGCCGACTCGAGACGGCCGAAAGGGGGACATCGCTTGATGTTTAATATCAGGCGGCGCCTTCAAGTGCGGCCCACGCCCGGCCGCCGAGTGCGCCTTTGGCAGGGATATAAAAAGTCGCATCCGGCGAGCGCCTAGCGATGGCCACTGGCGGCCCAGACAGAAGTGAATCCGAGACGCCAGGGTGTTGTTGTGCGCTCGGCCGCCCGTTTGGCCGACAACTCGACGCAGTCGGCGCAGCGGCCGGCATATTGGATTTCGACGTCACGGGCCCGCGCGCGCCAACTTTCAATTTGCTGGCCGACGTTGTGCCTTTGAGCGGCGCCGTCGTCGTCGTCGTCGTCGTCGTGTTGGCCAAAAAAGCTCAGCTTCCGCCTCATCCGCGGTCTTGAACGTGCCAGAGGTGCGCGCGGGCACCTGGCGCACCTTTGGCACGCCCGCACGGCGGGCGGCCCGAGATGGCCGGCGCCCGAGCGGCGCGGGCGACCCATTTGCCAGCTTAATGATGCATGTCGCTGCTGGCGAGCTCGCAGTTGGCGCACCTCGGCGATGGTGGCGCTGCCGGCGACCTGCTTAGCGCCGCCGCCGCCGCTCGGCCCGGCTCACCTGCCAGCCAGGCCGATAATTAATGGACAGCGACCCGGCGGTGCGGGTCAGTCGGCGCTCAGCACTGGGCGTAGGCGATTCCGCTCCCGAGCCGCTCATTATGAGATCACCACTCGACAATCGATCACTAACCTTGACCGCCCCCACGCGACGCGAAAATATCCGGCCCGCCCCCGCAATGCTGCGCCTGCCCGCATGTGTGACCACCGTCGCCCATAGGCCTTGCCGACTTCGAGTGTCCGCCTCGTCTGGCCCGCGAGCACCTGGCCGAGAGTCTGGCGCCCGTCGCCGGCCACTGGCAGTCACCAGCAGCAGCAGCAGCAGCTGCAGCACCACCACCACCACCACCAACGACAACTCAGCTGGCGGCCAACCAAACACGCACTCAGGCCCGCTCCGAGTCGCTGGTGCGATACCGACAGATGGCGCCCGCCGAGGGCCCCGTGGCGGCGCTCACCTGCGCCGTGGAGCTGGTGGACGAGCTCGACGTGGAGCTGACCCAAATCGAGTGGCTGCGCCGCTCGAGAATTGTGTGGCAGTCGAGCGGCGCCCAGAGAAACGTGAGCGCCTCGAGAACGGTCGCGCAGCCGCCCACGCAGCCGCCCACGCAGGCGACGCCGAGCGGCGACCAGCTGGCGCTGGCCGGCGACATGGCCGTGATCGATTATGTAACCAGAGCCAATGCGAGCGGCGCACGCGCCCACGCCGATCAATTGGGCGCGCCCGACGGCGAGGGGCGCCCCACGGAGGAGGCGCGCTGGAAACTGATACGAATCGTCCACTTGCTGGTCGCGGGCGCGCCCGAGACGGCGCCCGGCCAGCAGACAGATGACCGGCGCGGCGAAGTTTACGTGTGTCGGATTACAAACGGGCGCGGCCGCTTGGAGCTCGAGGTGGTTTCCGGCCGGCCCGAGTCGAGTCGCGACGAAGAGGCGCCCACGACGGGCCCGCTCGTGTTGCGCGCCCCCAACCACGACCACGACCACCATGACGACGACAACGACGACCAGCAGACGCAAAAACTGCTGGCGGCCAAGTTGGGCGCGCCGCCCGGCGCGTCGGCCAGCACTCGGGCGATACTGGCCGACGAGTTCGGCGCCCTGGACGAGGCCCGAGACAAGTCCGCCTCCAGAGCTCATCTCGTGTTCGTGCCTCTCCACCTGGCGCCCGGCGAGCTGTTCGCATCCGCCGGCCCGTCGGCCGGAGCTAATTGGACCGCAAGGTCGCCGGCGACGCGCGGCGGTCGACAGCGCGACGGAGACCAGATGACCGTGGCGAGCGCGCGCACAGCCACCAGTCTGCGCCAGACTGCGCCCGGCAGGCCCGCACTGCGAGCGCCTCAGACGCAGCGCGACGACGCCACGCCTCCTGCCGTCGGCCCGACGGGCGTGGCCAGCGACCAGAAGGCGAGCGCCGTCGAGGAGCGCCAGGCGGGCCTACGCGACTCGACCCTGGCGCTGGTGGCGCGCCACACGAGCAACCGGCGGGCGCTCATCGCCGCCACTGGCCAGCAGTCGCGTCACCTGTCGCGCGATCTCACCTGGTCGGCCGAGCGGCCAACTGGCGAGTGGGCCGCCGACCAGGCGCCCCACTCAACCGACACCACCGGCACAGCCCCGGAAGAGTCCACGCCCCTCAACCAGAGTCGACTGGCGCGCGCCCTCCGCCTCCACCTGATCGACAGGTGGTGGCGCGAGGCGCGCGCCCAGCTGGCCGCCGACGGCGCCACCGGCGCCCTGGCGCTGCTCAGTCTGCTCCTGCTCGCCTGTCTCGCCAGCTCGCTGCTGCTCGTCTACCTGCACTGTGGCAGCGCCGGCACGGCCGCCCGGCTGGCGCGCGCCGCTGTCAAGAGCCGCGGATCGACGGCCGGCGCTCGCGTGGCCGACTCGTCGGCGAGCGAGCGTCACGTCAGCTCGGGCGAGCTCGTCACTGGCAAGTCTCCGCCGCTTATGTCATCGTCGCTGGGATGCCCCCAGGACTCGCCGGATGCGGCCGCTCGCCAGCTCAAGTCCACAAGAGAGCTCTGGGCGCCACCTGGCGGCGGCCGGACGCAACTCGAGGCACCCAATCAGCGGGCCCCTCACCTGGAGCGCCAGATGGCCAGCCTGCCGCGCCACTGCACCGTCGGCCCGGCCCTCAATCGGCGCCACGCCACTCTCGACCGCCGTCTGGGCGGCCCCTCTTCCGCCGGAAGTCGCCACAAACTCGCCACCAGACGCACAGTGACCTGGCTGATGAACACGCCCGCCGCCAGTGGTGAGCGGCCGCCCGCCGATAACCAGCTGAGCGAGCTGTATGCGGGCGCCCTGCGGCCGGAAATCCATGGCTGCCCGCAGATGATGTCGACGCTGGACGAGCTGAATGCGGACGAGCTCGGACTGGTCGATTTGGCGCCGCCGAGCGTCCACCTGCGCCCACACTCTGGCGGCGCGTCCAATGGGCCGCTGGACTCGTACTGGCCCTCGAACGAGCTGCTCGACGCGCCCCAAGAGTTTGGCTCGCCACCGCCGCCTCCGCCGCCGCAACCACTGGCGCAAATGTCGACCTTAGACAGCCACCAACTCCACCTAATTCCTGTGGGCGACTGCCACGGGCTGGCCGTGTACGCGCCCCTAGGCGCCGGCGGCCATCTGCGCCATGGCAACCCGTACGCCTACGACGCCCTGCCAGAGAGCCAGTCGACGAGCAACAACAAGTGGGGCCAGCTCGTGCAGTCGCCCCTCAGCCACCCCGACACCTCGACCAGCTCGAGCGCCACCATCGCCAAGACGAGTGTGCGCGGCTCGCTCGTGGGCGGCCGCGCGCGCCACCAACACCAGACGAGCGGCCACAACGACAGCGCCAGCAGCGAGGGATACGCCAGCTGCACGCGCACCACCAACACCACTAACACCAACGCCACGGTGGCGGATCTCGACGAGGCGCTCGAGCTGCTGCAGACTTGCGTCGGCAGGTGCGAAATGTCGCCCCAGTGAGTCAGCCAGACACTCGAGCGCCAGCGAGTGAGGCCACACAACACTGTGATCGACGATGCGCGCAATAAAAAGCGGCTTGTCGTATTGTTGGCATATGTAGACAATATGCATGGGCACAGCTCTCAGCTCATAGAGTTGTTTCGATTATACTGATAACTTTCAGCTGGATCTAACTTGGACGCCCGTAAGGATGGCGTTGTATCTAAAAAGTGCACTTGCTTTCTCCCGGGCTTCCGCGGACTTGATTCATAGCGTGAACATTTTCTGCTAAAATGACACCGCTTTTGACCAGATTCACATATCCAGTTCACTCTAATAGTTGAAAGCGTTGATTTGCAAACAGAGAGACCAGCCTGATATTAAGAACGGACCTCAGTGACACTTGACAATATATAGCGCGAGAATTCCGACTCAGCTTTGCCCAGGCCTATGCTCGTTGTGCGCGACCAATCGTTGAGCTCGATGCTGCCAGTCGTCCGGCTGCGCGGGGGCCACTGTTTCCTGAGTTGCGTCGTTGAAACATTTGCAGTACGAGTTCCCGCCTCAAGTGAGCATCCGGCAAAAACTGACGACTCTGACAAGACTTTTACTCAGTCTCGGTGTCTCTGTTGCAATACTCCAAGAAGGCGTCGCCTGAACTCGAGGATTACTATTCGTAGCCTCGATTGAGTCATCAGCGCGCCCGCGACGAACACTGACGGGGAAACTGATCGCCATGGAGACTCGCGTGCAAGTCAACAAGTGCCATCGGAGAGATAGTGAAAGCCCTCAGCTCTGCCGGCCGACGCCTTTGGGGCGCGCGCGACATCGAAGCTATCCAGTGCCACTGAGATCGTAGGCTCTTGAGTCTGCCTGTTTGTGTGTGTGTGTTCGTTTGCGTCCGCGCGCACGAACAGGTTCGCGAGCAGTGAGCCATCGACTGAGAGGGAACGAAGCTGTGAAACACACGTTACATTGTTGTTATGTAACTGGCAGAGAGAGAGAGAGAGGGCAACGTTGTTGCGCAACGTTGTGTGCGAGTGACGTGGACACAGTCTGGCGGGTCAGAGATCTGAGAGTTAGCGGGCGTCCAGACGGGCGAGCGGCGGCGGCGGCGGCGGCGCGCGACAGCCGTGCGCAAGGTCACGAGCGAGCGCCTGGCCGGCCACGTTCGCACGCGCGGTTCTTTGTCCGCGCAAGAGCGCCGCACATGGAGAACGCAATTCTCAAGCCAGTCCAGCTGCAAAAAATATCCTCTCACCGTCGCGCAGCCAACTCTCATCCTCATCCTCCAAGTGTTCTCTCAATCATCATCGTCATCTCCAGCTCCCAATCTCTCCATCATCGCCTCTACTGGTGTTGCTAGAGGTGCTGCCACGTTGTGAATCTCTTAAACGTTGCGAATCTCAAGAATCTACTTGCATCATCATCCAGCTGCAATAATGGCCGACCCCAGCGACAAGTCCATCTACCGCCACATCCCCGAGGCGCCGCCGATCGCCATCTTCGCCCTGTCGCAGGCCTACAAACGAGACTCGCACCCCAAGAAGGTGGACCTGGGCATCGGCGCCTACCGAGACGACACCGGCAAGCCCTGGATTCTGCCGGTGGTGCGCAAGGCTCAGCAAGCGGTCGTCGACGACCACTCGCTCAACTTCGAGTATCTCGGCCAGCTCGGCATACCCGAATTCAGCTCGGCCGCCGCCAGGCTGGCGCTCGGCGACCAGCTCATCGAGAAGCTCCAAGGCCGCTGGCTCGCCTGTCAGACGCTCAGTGGAACCGGCGCGCTCACGCTGGCCGCCTCGCTCTTGTGCAAGATTGCAAACATCACCGTTGCCTACATCTCAAAGCCCACCTGGGGCAACCATCTCGACATCTTCCAGTTCGCCGGCTGCAAAGAGGTCCGCTACTATCGTTACTGGGACGCGGCCAACAACTGCATCGACTTCGATGGCATGTGCGAAGACCTCCGCCAAGCGCCCCCAAACTCTTGTTTCGTGTTGCACGCCTGCGCCCACAATCCCACGGGAATGGACCCCACAGAGGAGCAATGGAAGAAGATCGCCGACCTGTGCCAAGAGCGCTCCATATTGCCCCTCTTCGACTGTGCCTACCAGGGATTCGCCTCGGGCTCCGTCGACAAGGACATCTGGTCCTTCCGTTACTTTGTCGAGCGCGGCTTCGAGACCATTTGCTGTCAGTCGTTCGCCAAGAACTTTGGTCTCTACAACCAGCGTGTCGGCAATCTGCTCTTCGTCTTCAACAATCCCGAACGCGTAGAACCGATTCGAGGTCAGTTGGCCCTCATAGTGCGCAGGATCTACAGCAATCCGCCCGCCCACGGTGCCCGTATAGTCTCGAAGGTGCTCAACGACCCCACTCTGCTGGCCGACTGGAAAGACAACATCCGGGAGATGTCGGCTCGCATCAAGTCGATGCGCGAGGCGCTCGTCAAGCATCTCGAGGACCTGAAGACTCCCGGCAGCTGGAGACATATCACACAACAAATCGGCATGTTCTCCTACACAGGCCTTTCGAAGGAGCAGGTGAAATATCTGATAGAAGAGTTTCACATTTATTTACCCGATGATGGCCGCATCAGTTTGGCCGGTCTCAACACTGGAAATGTACAATATGTTGCCGAAGCCATCAATAGTGCGATATTGAATGTGGATAGGAGACCCTCATAAAACAGTTGGTTGGTTGAGGTCGAACATACACATACACACACACACACAAACAAGGGCGCGCGCCAGTCTCCGAGTCGGTACTTGATCATCGTGAGAACCTGTTGTTGTTGTAGTTGTTGTTTTTGTTGCCCGACGACGATTTTGTCCAAAGTGTGCTTGTTAAACTCGCAATACCTTGCCTGCTGGCCGCGAAATATAGATTATATTCTATAGTGTTAATATTACAATTACTACTTCTACTACTACGAGTCGTTAAGCTCTTTAACGTCTCAATGATATCGTTGCTCCTCTGCCGTAATAGCGCCCGACGGCTTGACATCTATTCCTGTTTTATGTTCGTCTTACACAATACGTCTATCTCATTGTGTAGGGCTTTGGGTAGTATTTCTTTTGCCTCAGCCAGATCCTGCGGATGATCTCCGACAAGGCCAATCCGTTTGAGCACCACCACGTCGTCGTGTATACTGAAGGCGTTGTTCAATGTGAAAAAGTACTCGGATCGGTCGTTAGAGATGCCACAGTCGATGGTTGTTTTCATGTCTGTTGTGATGATTATAAATGGTAATTTGATAATGGCGTTTGGACTCAGTGTTTGTTGGCTAGCCTTATTTCTCTCAACAAGTTTCTTATAGGCAATCTGTTGTATGAGTAAAGATCTGACTTGTTTGCGTTTCTCGTCGATCATTTCAATCAGTTTTCGCTTATCATCCTCGAGATCGAGACACTCCTGGGCGGCGTTCGTGGGCAGGCCAATCCATTTGATCTCTTTTTTCTCCTTTGAGATGACATTGATGGCCATGAGCACATTGAGTGCGTCGTAGACTCGACGGCGAATGTTTTTCTGGTCGAATGGTTCGGAGTCACCGCCGGGGCCGAGTCCCAGCGAGCCCTCGAAGGCTTGGCGCGTGATGGTGGGATCGTTGCTGAACTCGGCCACCAGCTCGTCGGCCACCTCGTTGTAGGTGGTGGTTCCCTTGGACTTGACCTTTTCGCAGACCTTCATGGAGAAGTGCTTGAGGCCCTTGCCCGTTTTGGGGTCTTGTTTGCGGGACGACTTCATTTGTGTGTAGTCTGTGAGCGGGGTGTGTATGTGTGTATATAAGTGGAGGGGATGATATTGAGGGAGGAGACTGGTTGCACCTTGCTTAGTAGCTGGGATCACCAGCTAGGGCTAGTCTGGGATGAGAGTGAGAGAGAGAAAGAGAGAGAGACAGAGAGAGAGGGACGAAGAGAGATTGGTGGTTGTTGCTATCGTTGCTGTTGCAGATGCCGGCGTCGGCTGGGGCTGTGTAATGACGAGATCAACAAGAGGGGTCAACAACTCGATTGAGCGAACGGGGAGTCTGGTGTCAACCGGGCTTTCTGAGGCAACAACTATGACGATTATGACGATTATGACGATGGTGATGGTGATGCTGATGCTGGTGATGATGATGCTGATGCTGATGATGATGACGATGATATCCTATGGTGAGCCTGAACCGAGTGAGGGCTGTCAGTGTCTGGTAGTAGTCCCTTGAATATGCACTAGGTGTGGCCGAATGTTAGGAATAGGGGATCAGATGGATGGGCTTAGCCGTGAAGAGGAAGAGATTCACTGGGTCGCTGGCGGCCAGTGTGAGTGGCTGTGGCTGTGGATGTGGTCAATATGATGGGTGTCAATTAGGGGACGCAATAGTGGGTCGGGGCGATGTCTGACTGGGTGTCGGCTGTGGCTGACTGCCAACTCGAGGGATCGGTGTGTTGGTTCGTCAGTCAGTCTGTGTGTCTGTCTTTGTGTTTCTCGATTCGGGGGCCTTCGGTGGTGAGTGTGAGTGAGTGAGTGAGTGAGTGGGAGAGTGTATGAATGTGTCGGTGTGGCGTCGTGTCGGCGAGATTCCTTTAACTCTCTTGTGTATCACACAGACACACACACACAGAGCCACACACACACACAGACACACAAAACATAAGTACCCGCAGGCTGTGTGGTGTGTCTGTGAGAGAGTTGCTGACTTGTGCTCGTTCACCGACACTCGTTGGCGCTCTCACTCGGCGCCAGCAGGCAAAAGCAGCGCCGGCGACGCGCTAGCAATGGCAGCGCCAGCAGCTCGCAGGCCGCACGTCGTCGTCGGCCGGCGCTGTGTTGCTCGGCCACGGCGCTGGCCTTTGCTTGCGGGCGCTGGCGCGGGGGAGAGATTCGCATCGGCGCCGCCGAGTGAACGTGAACGCGGGCGTGGAGCCGAGGGCGAATGGAAAATTGTGCGCGCAGAAATGCAAACACACACGAGGAGCGCGTCGAGGCGAGAACGTGAGCGCGGGCCCGCGCGCCGCGAGGGGGCGGCACCCGCGGTCGGCCCGCCGCGACGTGGCCCCTTTAAATGCGCGGCCGGCCTGGCCGCTCGGCCGCGCGTGTCCACAACTGCCGACCGCGCGCACGCACGCAAACACGCACAGACAGACAGACAGACGGGCAGGTTTTTGTTGGTGTCCGCGGCCGGGCCGACTGTGCGCCGTATTTTCGTTTCGCTCGGCTTCTTTCTCCTCAGTTTTTGGCCGCCAAATCGGCGCGGCTTCTCGTGCCTGCAGTTTGACGTGGCCTGCAGGAAAACTGGCCGCGCTCGCGCACAGCAAAAACTTGGCTCATCGCTCGCTCGCGGTCGCTCATTCACCTGCAGCTCACCTGGCCGCTCGCCTGGCCGCATCGCCAATCAAGCGCTCGCGGCTCCATAGCGCACCGCTCGCAATCAAATCGGCCGATCGTGACGGCGCCCGAGTTAATTGCGAGGCGTCGGGCACGACTGGCCGACGGCTCGCTCATTGTCACCGCGCGGGCGCCGCTCGGAAGTGGGCTCGAAAGTGATACACACCGGCCAACAGGTGGGCGCGGACACAAAGCGGCGCGTGATCGGCCACTCGCTCGTCGTCGAGTGTCGCCGAGTTGAGGAGCGCGAGCCCTAATACAGAAAGAGAAGCCGTACGAGTGATAACAATTTCGCGCGGCCGGGTCGTGACGCGTCGCCTTGGCGGGCGCAAATTATGACGGCCGGCCGCGCGGCTCGGGCGCGTGATTTACTGGCTCGCCACCGCGCACGACTCGAGCGCCGGCCACGGGAGCGGAGATGAGCCATCAGCAGGTCGGCGAGCGATTTGGAGGAAAAGAGCGAGAGCTTTGATAAAGTCATCATCATGGCGCTCGCCTGGACATTGGCGAGCGGGCGCCTTGTTGCCAAAAGTGAAAAGCGCTACAAAGTGCGACCACTTGATCTGGCGCGCACGCCAATTAAGGCCGCCGCCGACTCGAGCCACTCACTCAGGCCCGAGAGTGGCGCAAACTGGCAGTTTGAGGTGCAAATGCGCGCACACGCCCACCTGCTCGTGGGTGCCGGCGGTCGGCGCGCATCGAGCGAGGCCGCGAGTAAGGATCAGCCGGTCGAGCGACTCGAGTGGCGACGGGCGGCCGGCTGGAGCCGAGCGGCGAGTCTCAAACTCGTCGGCCTGCGACGACGCGAGGAGGCGGCGAGTGTTTGCGCGCCAGCGGTGGCGACGTTTTGCTTGCGCTCGGCCGCTGGACAAACACAACAAAGTGACGCGCGCGCGGCGACGATTAATTTCCAGGGCGCCGCCGCCGCCGCCGCCGAGGCGCCGCTCGCCTGGCCCAGATTCCGCTTGATGGACTCGCGCGCAACACCTCGGCGGCGGCTCGCGAGTCGCCAGTGGCCAGTGTCGGCGACACAAAAGTCGCCGACGAGTTAATTGGAATCGGCCGCTCGTCGTGTGCGCGCTCTCGAGTGGAGCCGCGGGCGCGCTCGTCTGGCCGGCGGCGTCTGCATAACTCGCGTGACAATTCCGCCGCGACCGAGTTGCGTTCGCGCGCCGCCTCGGCCGCCGGCTGGCTCGCTGTAATGGCCAGCGGCGGCAGTCGGCGCCAGTCGGCGCCAGTCACTCGGGTGGACTCGAATGCGTCCACTCGCCGGGCGAGTTTTATTGCGCGTGCGCTCGTTCGGCGCGCCCGCCGGCCAGCTCGATGACAATGACTCGATGCGGCTGCCCAACAGGTGAGAAATTTCACACCGCCGCGCCGACGACTCGTTAGTCTTGTTGGCCGCGGCCTCCGAGCGCTCGGAAGTGCGCGCCGATTTCATTGCCGCCGCTCTGGCGCCGAGTCGGTCGCCAAATCGGCGCCGCTTTAGTTCCAATTAGGCGGCCGGCGATCGCGCAGGCCGATCGCGCGTCACGCGCGCCGACCGCGCCGACGACGACGAGTCCACGAGCGCTGTGGGAATCTTGGCACCGAACGAGTCGAGCCTCGAGATCGCGTAATTGTCGCGCGCGCCACGACAAAACTGTCGGCCGACGCCGATCGAAATCGGAAGGGCCGCCGCGGCCGCCAGTTTCCTCCTCGGCGTCACCTTGGCGGCCGTTGCGCAACGATTGAGAGATCGGCCCGGGCCAGCGGACAGTTTGCATCGGCAATGTCTCCATCCGAGCGGCCTGTTTGTCGTGGCCGCGCGGCACTTTATTGGTCCGATTGCGTGGCGGCGTCTCGTTGGTGTCGCGCAATCCACGACGACGCCGACGACGCCGACGACGACAACAACGCCTCGCCGACGGGAGAATGTCAACGGCCAGCGTAATTGTGTGCGCGACTTGCGCGCGACGTGTCCACGCTCTCGGCCACTCGGCGCGGCTCGTTATAGTTCATACCGTTCGCTCATGTTTCTCCTGGCCCGAAACTTTGCGCTGCCCAAAAGTATCGGCCGCCTGTCGTGGGCACAAAATCTCATCACATTTCCTCCTCGCCCACCGCCGCCGCCTCATTGTTCGGCTCGCCTCCTGCGCGCTCGCAGCTCGCGCGCCTGTCACGCAGCCTCACCTGGCCGACTCGGCATCAGCCCCGCGCTAAGCGCCGCCGGCCGCAGGTGCGCCACCCGCAGTTCGACGGCTGGCAAGACATTTGGCGGCCTGCCAGCGGCGGGCCAGGCGACGGCGGCGGCGACTACGCCAACGACCACTGCGCATGCGCACGCTCGAGGCGCCCGTCCACAGGTGAGCGGTCGCTCGCTCGCCTCGAGCGGCCGAACGGCGACGCCGGCGGACAGGTGAAGCGAGCGCGAGCCCGCGTCGAGACGATAATCTCGCGCTCGCGTCATTAGTCTTGCCAACGAGCCGAGCGAGCGTCGTCGTGCTCGAGATCGCAGAGCCAAGTGGCCGGAGCGAAAGTGAGCCCACACTCGCGCGCCACCGACCGCACCGAGAGCGCCGCGAGCGAGTGCAATCCAGTGTGGTAATAACCAGCAAGCGGTGTTGCGAGCGAGGCCGCCAATGAGGCCGCAATGAGACAGCACAGCGCCAAATTCAAGCGACAAATGGTCA
>SNVD02004115.1:0-19527 GCA_013180625.2 Boswellia sacra
ACAACATGAAAGAAGCAACAAGGTTAACCAAAGTTGTAACAAAGAACATCAAAGTTGCAAAATGACACCTAAAACTAGTAAAATCAAATCTTGAACTTGCAATCATACGTGGATTTGTAATGCGGAACAATGAATTTGTAAAACCTAACATTCACTTTTAAAATAAAACATAACACTGGCAACAAGGTTAACCAGATTGTAACAAGGAACATCAAAGTTTCAACATGACACCTAAAACTAGTAAAATCAAACCTTGAACTTGAAATTGTACATGGATTTGTAGTAAAGAATGATAAACTTGTAAAACCTAATATTACCTTGTAAATTAAACATAAAACTTGCGACAAATTAAGACAAAATAGATCAGAAAGCATAAACTTGTAACATGATACGATAATGTTGCTAAGTCAGATAATTCTATTTTTTTTTTAATTAGATAGAATTCAAACTAAAGCATCAAATTAAAATAACTTGCAAAAATTATGCTTTTTGATAGGTGTCTATTTATGTATTACTTTCATATCAATTTGTCCATGTTTCTTTGCTATATTCCTTGGTATTTTTATGTTTTTGTGTGTTTTTGATGTTTGTAGGAGTTTTGGAGCAACTTGCACAAAAATGGAGTAAAACCCTTCATTTTCACCTCTGCTAGTCAACCATCTTCTCGGATTTAATTGTATTGATATACAATGAACCGGATGACATATCATATACCGTTGAAAAGCTCTCGAAGTCTACTTTTGGAGAAATTTACGGTTTATGAATCCATTCAGTGTACCGAAAGTTGTAATCAAAACAGTGTAAGAAGTGTAGAAATGTAATTCCACACATCACTGTCGCATGTATAATACGGGACACTGTAGCACGTTACTGTAGCAGAGTATTTAAACACATTTTAGGGTTTTATTTTCATAACTTGAAGAGGGGAGAACGTGGTGGAGGCTTCAGCTCTGGAATTCTTTCATCTCTTGGAGTTCTTGAAGGAGAAAGGAAGCTTGGAAAGAGGAAGAACTACAATCCCAAGAGAATTACATCAAATTTGCTAAGTTTTTCCCTTCCCTTTCATTTTCTGGAATGTCTCCATGTTGTATGGTATTTACCACGGTCTTAAACATGTGTAACTGAATCTGAATTGGTTGAGGGTGATTTCAAAGCCCTCGATATGGTTTTTGTAAGTTGATTGTGCAATAAGTTGTTATCCAATTCTCTAATTGAAGTTGCTTGTATTTTCCTATATATAATGCTTATGATTGCTTGCTGGATTGTATTTCGAATGGCCAACTGAATATAATCTGGTTGTTGTCTATTGCTAGACTAGAAATCTTGATACGTAATTGTCTTGAATTTCTAATCCTTAGTAGCAAAATTGTGATCAGAGATTGCAATTGGAGAAAACAACCTAAGTAAAATAATCCGAGCTTGTGTGTTTATTGCTTAGATCAACCTATCTTTCTTATCGTAATGCATCCATTGAATTAAATTTAGAAGAGCTTGTTCTAGGTTGTTTAATGGATAGAGATTAAATAAAGAGCCTGTTTTATTTAACAACAAAGTAAGGAAAGATTGAGATAACAGAGCTTGTTGTTATCTACGGTTGATAACTTCAATGCTGTAATTGGATGACAATTCTACGATTAATTCGCAAATCCATATCTTTTGGTAGAGAAGGATCCCTTAACCAAGTTTCTCCCATTGATTTTTCATTCAAATTTACTTTCTGTTTTGTTATTCTTTACTTGCATTCTTATTTCATTTAGTAAAGCATTCAACAAAAATCCCCTCCTGTTTAGTTTATTGTTGCTGGAAATAACAAATTCAATTAGAATCAATCCTCGTGGGAACGATATCTTACTTATCACTTTATTACTTGTGCGACTAGTATACTTGTTAGTTTCGAACGCATCAAGTTTTTAGCGCCGTTGCCGGGGATTGATTTTCTAATCAATTTGTTATTTTGTTTTCATTGTTGACTCATATTTTCTTTGTTTTTCTTTTCTGATTGTTTGTGTTTAGATAACATGGCAGTAAACTTCTATCAATTCAGTAGCGGATTTGAGCCACAAGTACCATGGAGAGTAAATGAGGTAAGCACTCCGAATATTGAACAACAACTTTCTGAGCTAACCTCTCTTGTGGAAAACATGGCTGTAGGACATATGCAAAAATCTTATGAATGTGGGATATATTCTACAATGGAGCATCCAATCGACATGTATCCAACTGTACAAGAAGAATATATGGAACAAGCCAATGCCATGGGTGGATTTCCAGGACAAACAAGGCAATGGTATGATCCTTTCTCTAACACTTACAATGCTGGATAGGAAGATCACCATAATTTCAGTTATTGGAATCATCAACCAATAACTCCAAATGTGATACCAAATCGGCCACAAGGTTTCAATCAACCTAGAGTGCAGCAACCTTTTCAAATGCAACCACCACCAATGCCACCTCCAGCACCGCAACCAGCTTCACAAAACTCAGGTATGTCTCTCCAGGACATTGTTAATGCACTTGCCACTAACACAATGCAATTCCAGCAGGAAACTGGGGCAAGTATCAAAAACCTGATAAATCAAATGGGACAATTGGCTACTAGCATGAGCAAATTCGAGGGCCAAGACTCAGAAAAATTATCTTCTCAAGCGGTGATCAATCCAGGAGAGACTGTTAGTGCAATAACTTCACGAAATGGAGAGCAATTAGATGTCTTGCCAAGGAAATCAAAAACTGATGAAGGAGATGACACCACTTCCATCATGAACAAAACATTGACTTCTCAGGTAAATCCGATAACTCCCATTCCTTCATATGTACTCCTCCACTTTTTCCTAGTAGATTTGCAAAATCGAAGAAGGAGGAACAAGAACAGAAAATCTTGGAAACTTCTCCCAAAATTGAGGTAAATATACCACTTCTAGGTGCTATCGAGCAAGTACCTTGTTATACAAAATGTCTCAAGGAGTTATGCACCAGCAAGAGGAAGTTAAAAGGAACTGAGAAAGTAAGTGTGGGGGAAAATGTTTCAGCTGTTTTACAAGGAAAAATTCCTCTGAAATACAAAGATCCAGGTACGTTCACCATGCCATGCACCATTGGTAAAACCAAGTTTGAAAGAGTTATGTTAGATTTAGAAGCATCTATTAACATCATGCCATATTCTATTTGTGCTTCTTTAAATCTTGGACCTTTTACGGAAATTGGTATTACCATTCAAATTGCTGATCGTTTTAATGCATATACCAAAAGAGTTGTGGAAGATGTGCTTGTGCAGATGAATCAATTAGTTTTCCCAGCAGACTTCTATGTTCTTGAAATGGAGGATGAGACATCTCCTAATCCAACACCAATTCTTTTGGGAGACCATTCTTGAAAACTGCTCGAACTAAGATTGATGTTCATGATGGCACTCTCACCATGGAATTCGATGGCGAGGTGATCGTTTCAATATTTTTGAGACAATGAGGTACTCTAATGACTACATTTGTTTTGCAGTTGATGTTATTGATTATTTGCCACAACAATGTTTTGAGTAACTCGCAAGAATGGAGTGGATGTTGCTATTAGTGAACACATAAGGATAGAAAGTTTCAAAGAAACCAAGAAACAGAAAGATGATACAAAGTGTTCTAAGAGTGGGGAAGGTTGTGACAAGCTTGGATGAGACTATAGCTATCACCACAAATAGGTATGATGTTTCGTACATTGAATTGCCTTTATCTAATGAAAAACTTCTTCCTTCTGTGATGAAAGCCAATACCTTGGAGCTTAAGTCACTTTCAGATCATTTGAATCATGGATTCTTGGGTGAGAATGATACTTTGCGAGTTACAATAGAAATGGGCCTTGCACGAATACAAGAAGAGAAACTCATCCGAATACTTACAGATCATAAAATAGCTATTGAGTGGACAATTGTTGACATCCAAGGCCCATCCATATGCATGGACCGTATCTTGTTAGAAGAGGGATCCAAGCCCATTAGAGAAGCACAACGGAAATTGGATCCTCCCATGATGGAACCAACGTCAGGCTGAGGATGTTAAACCAAGCGCTTATTGGGAGGCAACGCAATGTTTTTGAAAAAAAAAATAAAAATAAAATGAGGTAATAATGATCGATTTTTGTGTCTCGAGGAGATTCCTTTCATAGGCCATCAAATTGATCAGGTTTTATCTCTCTTTGCCATCTGTCTCATTTGTTTTTATATTTATTTACTTGTTTTTTACTTTTGTTTGTTATTGTGTTGTTATCTCTTTTATGTGTCTTTAGTTTCGTTTCTGCTCTTTTCTTTTCCTTTCTTTTGTTCAATTTGATTATTCTGTGCTTTGGGCTCATTTGTGCAGTAGCTTGTGGAAACATTCAAACGGGAGTTGAAGCCATTGTTCGAAGGTTTGAAACGTGCATATCTGGGAGAAGAAAAACTCAATCGCATTATCGGTAATATCTCTCCTTTTCTTCTCTTCAATGGATGCTGATATCTTTCTATCGAACCTTCGTAGATATTTCCCTTCACTTCCTCAAAATGCTGTGTTTAAAATTTATAAAGTACGGATGACTAGACTTTGGGCATTGATGCTCCTAAATGTGCCTGCTGATATCCGATGGCTTATCGAAGCCAAGGTGAGATTGTTCGGTGAGCCGGACATTAATCTCGCAAAATACATGCCTGGTCTAGGAAAGAGCTACTACGCCAAGAGGCGAAGAGCGAAAAGGTTACAAGTATGTTATAATGTGCTAGATGGAATTGTAACCTGACTTGTCGTTCATTAGGTTTTGCGTCCAGGAATAGAGAAGATAAACTTTCATTTATTAAGAATGGTTTGAGTAATGAGTCGCTGGATAATGTTTTGTTCACTCTCGAGTCACATTCTTGTGGACTTGTTCAGCGTGAATTGCTTAATCTATGGACACAATTTCGTGATGAATTTCAGTGTTATAGTCTAGGGAATCTGACTAAAAATGACCCTGTTTGCCAGTTTATAAGAAAACTGGATGGGAAGCAAATCCCCGACTCATAGAAGGCATTGCAGCCGTTACTGGACGTAAAACCAGAGGAAGATGTGAGCCACAATCACAACTACTTGTATATTTGAATGTGTATTGTTGTTGTCGAATTTTATTTTCTTCTTGTTTCGTTTGATCTGATTATCAATGTTGTCTTTGTGTTTTTGTTGTTTGTTGATTTTGTTTGTTTCAAATTTTAAGTTTTCTTTTTGACAAACCATATGACTACCCCATGTCATAAGTACACGTGGGAGACAAGTGTGGAGGTTTTGTCAACCTCCACCGAAAGTGTATCTCTATTTTTTATGCTTCACGTGGGAGACAAGTGTGGGGGTTTTGTCAACCCCGCCGAAAGTGTATCTCCATTTTCCATGCTTCACGTGGGAGACAAGTGTGTAGGTTTTGTCAAACCTCGCCGAAAGCATATCTCAATTTTTTCAAATCTTGGGGCGATAAATCTGCATCGAGCAACCCCCACCGAAAGTGTATCTCCATTTTCCATGCTTCACGTGGGAGACAAGTGTGTAGATTTTGTCCAACCTCGCCGAAAGCATATCTCATTTTTTCAAATCTTGGGGCGATAAATCTGCATCGAGCAACCCCCACCGAAAGTATGTCCCCATGTGTCAAATTTGAGACTTTTACGTGTGTATATATCCATTCTGTATATTTTCAAAGGTCATTTTATAACCTGTCTTGCACTTGAAAAGCATATTACCTAACTTGCATCATTGTCTTGCACAAGTTTAGAGCACTTTTAGAAATGGAGAAAACACCAATTCGGCGATTCCAAAATATATGCGTATTTTGTGGATCGCAATTTGGTAAAGATGGAGAGTTTACAATAGCAGCTCTTGATCTTTGTAGGACATTAGCTGCGAGGGGTATTCATTTGATTTATGGAGGGGGTAGTCTTGGGTTAATGGGTTGTGTGTCGACATCTGCATCCTTGGGAGGAAGTAAAGTTCTCGGCATTATCCCTAAACCATTAGCTGTGCGAGATATCGTAGGCAACACAATCGTGGAAGAGTTACAAGTCTCTAGCATGCATGAGCGTATTGCACATATGATTGTTAAGTCCGATGCATTTATAGCTTTGCCTGGTGGTTATGGTACATTAGAAGAGATATTTCAAATCACCTCTTGGGCACAGCTAAACATCCATCGGAAACCCATTGGTTTGTTAAATGTTAATAATTTTTTTGATGGTTTGTTGTCCTTTCTTGATCAAGCTGTAGACAAAAAATTCATCTCACCGTCAGCAAGGCAAATGCTGGTTACAGCTTCAACTGCAGGAGAGTTAATTGACAAACTACAAGAATTCGTCTATTCACCTGATCCAACAATGGCTCAGATAAATTGGTTTGGAGAAGGCAACAAAAGGCGTCAACTGGATTTAACCCTCCATCTGTAATCTCTATTTGCTGTTTTGCTTCGTTTTTGTTTGCTTTCTTTTTATTGTGTTTATTTGAAGTTTTTCATGTCATTTCTTTTGAGCTTTTTCAGGTTATTTCTTTCGTCCCAGGTAATATTTTCTAATCTCGGTTTTTAGAGTGGCGGCTTAAAAAGTTCAAGTTCTCTTGAAACGCATTATGATCTCTTCAATCCATAATGGCTGAATAAGGAGGCTAACTTCTAAACTTTTTAGACCCATTCTAACTGACTTGTTTTTGTTTGCTGGCTTGTTGGACTTTGTTATTTTATGAGTAAGTTTAGTTTTATGTAATTTAGAAGTTGTTATGTGTTTTTTATCTTTATCAGTTTCGATTAAAAAAAATTGTGGAAAAAAGTTGAGAATGGCAGAATATGGGGTTTTCTTTAACCCTTGAAACGCATTCTCTCGACATACATCTGTAGTTTGTTTATTTCATGTTGTTTGAAGTGTCTTGTATCTTGTTTTGTTCTTTCATAATAAAGGTATATAGGCTGGAAACCTTAAGTCTGCGGCTACTGGTCCTAAGGATTGTTGAAATATACAATCTTGACTCAGGTGTAACAACGCCACGTACCTCTTTTCTTGCATTTTGTGGGTCGATGATAGATAATGATTGAATTAAGAATAACTCTTGGAAAATGATAAATGATGCATGGATCTGTGTGCTTGAAAATGTTTATTGGTTTTCGCTTTGCTTTTGATTCCTTGCGCAACATTGAGCACTGAGCTATTATCACTGAGTTATTTGTTCACTTAGAGAAAGTTTATGTAATTTAAATGTTTCTTCAGATTTCAATGAATTCTAGAACTTGTTTGATGGTCACTTGAGGCGAAATCCTAGACTATGCAACATTGGGGAGATGATTTAGGCCATCTTTGGACCGTTTGAGCCTTAATAGCCAACCTTGACTGAAATTGATCCCTAGTTACCCCTTTGAGCCTCTGTAAGCCTTTTGTTTTTTTCTTGTTAACTCACTAAAAGATTTCCTAACCTCAAATGAATTTGTTCCAAACAGTTTATCCCTTACCTATGAGCATGTAGATCATTCACAATTAATTTTTGAGCTATGTTCTGGTTTTGGGAAGTTAGAGGAGGTTGGGATGTATCATGAGCAATACAAGTGAGTTCCATTATGTTTGGAAAAAAAAAAAGAAAAACAGAAAAAAAAAAGCCAATCCGTACCTATCGTCCACGTACTTACACATTAGGACAATGTTTGATGCGTTCGAAACTAGCAAGTATACTAGTCGCACAAGTAATAAAGTGATAAGTAAGATATCGTTCCCACGTGGATTGATTCTAATTGAATTTGTTATTTTCCAGCAATAATAAACTAAACAGGGGGGTTTTGTTGATTGATTAATTAAACTTAATACGAAAGCAAATGAAGAATAACACAAAGCAAAGTTAAATGGAGTGAAAAATCAATGAGAGACACTTGGTTAAGAGTTCATTCTCTGCCACAAGATATGAATTTGTTAATTAACATAGAATTGTAATCCAATTACAGCATTGAAGTTATCAACCGTAGATAACAACAAGCTCTGTTATCCCAATCTTTCCTTACTTTGTTGTTAAATAAAACAAGCTCTTTATTTAATCTCTATCCATTAAACAACCTAAAACAAGCTCTCTAAGTTTAATTCAATAGAAGCATTACTGATAGGTGTCTATTTATGTATTACTTTTATATCAATTCGTCCATGTTTCTTTGCTATATTCCGTTGTATTTTTATGTTTTTGTGTGTTTTGATGTTTGTAAGAGTTTTGGAGCAACTTGCACAAAAATGGAGTAAAACCCTTCATTTTCACCTCTGCTAGTCAGTGATCTTCTCGGATTTAATTGTATTGATATACAATGAACCCGATTACATGTTATATACCTTTGGAAAGCTCTCGAAGTCTATTTTCTGGAGAAATTTACGGTTTATAAATCCATTCAGTGTACCAAAAGTTCTAATCAAAACAGTGTGAGATGTATAGAAATATAATTCCACAAGTCACTATAGCATGTATAATACGGGCACTGTAGCAATTCACTGTAGCAGAGTATTTAAACACATTTTAGGGTTTTATTTTCATAACTTGAAGAGGGGATAACGTGGTGGAGGCTTCAGCTCTAGAATTCTTTCATCTCTTGGAGTTCTTGAAGGAGAAAGGAAGCTTGGAAAGAGGAAGAAATACAATCCAAAGAGAATAACATCAAATTTGCTAAGTTTTTCCCTTCCCTTTCATTTTCTGGAATGTCTCCATGTTGTATTGTATTTACCACGTTCATAAACATGTGTAACTGAATCTGAATTGGTTTAGGGTGATTTCAAAGCCCCTGATATGGTTTTTGTGAGTTAATTGTGCAAGAAGTTGTTATCCAATTCTCTAATTGAAGTTGCTTGTATTTTTCCCATATCTAATGCTTATGATTACTTGCTGATTGTATTTGGAATGGCCAACTGAATATAATCTGGTTGTTGTCTATTGCTAGACTAGAAATCTTGATCCGTAATTGTCTTGAATTTCTAATCCTTAGTAGCACAATTGTGATCAGAGATTGCAATTGGAGAATACAACCTAAGTTAAATAATCCGAGCTTGTGTGTTTATTGCTTAGATCAACCATCTTTCTTATCGTAATGCATCCATTGAATTAAATTTAGAGAGCTTGTTCTAGGTTGTTTAATGGATAGAGATTAAATAAAGAGCCTGTTTTGTTTAATAACAAAGTAAGGAAAGATTGGGATAACATAGCTTGTTGTTATCTACGGTTGATAATTTCAATGGTGTAATTGGATGACAATTCTACAATTAATTCGCAAATTCATATCTTGTGGTAGATAAGGATCCCTTAACCAGGTTTCTCTCATTGATTTTTCAATTCATTTAATCTTGTGTTGTGTTATTCTTTATTTGCCTTCGTATTCAGTTTAATTAATCATTCAACAAAACCCCCCATATTTAGTTTATTGTTGCTGGAAATAACAAATTCAATTAGAATCAATCCTCGTGGGAACGATATCTACTTATCACTTTATTACTGTGCGACTAGTATACTTGCTAGTTTCGAACGCATCAAGTTTTTGGCGCCGTTGCCGGGGATTGATTTTCTAATCGATTTGTTATTTTGTTTTCGTTTGTTGATTCGTAATTTTTTTGTTTTTCTTTTCTGATTGTTTGTGTTTAGACAACATGGCAGTAAACTTCTATCAATTCAGTAGCGGATTTGAGCCACAAGTACCGTGGAGAGTAAATGAGGTAAGCACTCTGAACATTGAACAACAACTTTCTGAGCTAACCTCTCTTGTGGAAAACATGGCTGTAGGAGATATGCAAAATCTTATGAATGTGGGATATATTCTACCATGGAGCATCCAATCGACATGTATCCAACTTTACAAGAAGAATATATGGAACAAGCCAATGCCATGGGTGGATTTCCAGGACACACGCGGCAATGGTATGATCCTTTCTCTAGCACTTACAATGCTGGATGGGAAGATCAACATAATTTCATTTACTGGAATCATCAACCAATCACTCCAAATGTGATACCAAATCGGCCACAAAGTTTCAATCAACCTAGAGTGCAGCAACCATTTCAAATGCAACTACCACCAATGCCACATCCAGCACCGCAACCAGCTTCGCAAAACTCAGGTATGTCTCTCGAAGATATTGTTAATGCACTTGCCACTAACACAATGCAATTCCAGCAGGAGCTGGGGCAGTATTGATTGCGTTCGAAACTAAGCAATAACTGTCGCACAATAATAAAGTGATAAGTAAGATATCGTTACCACGAGGATTGATTCTAGTTGAATTTGTTATTTCCAGCAACAATAAACTAAACAGGGGGGGATTTTTGTTGAATGCTTTACTAAATGAAATAAGAATGCAAGTAAAGAATAACAAAGCAGAAAGTAAATTTGAATGAAAAATCAATGGGAGAAAGCTGGTTAAGGGATCCTTCTCTACCACAAGATATGGATTTGCGAATTAATTGTAGAATTGTCATATAATTACAGCATTGAAGTTATCAACCGTAGATAACAACAAGCTCTGTTATCCCAATCTTTCCTTACTTTGTTGTTAAATAAAACAAGCTCTTTATTTAATCTCTATCCTTAAACAACCTAGAACAAGCTCTCATGCGTTTAATTCCAATGGATGCATTATGAAGAAGAAGATAGGTTGAATCTAAGCAATAAACACACTTAGTATTCTCGGAATTTTTACACTTAGGTTCTATTCTCCAATTGCAATCTCTGATCACAATTTTGCTACTAATGATTAGAAATTCAAGACAATTACGGATCAAGATTTCTAGTCTAGCAATAAATCACAACCAGATTATATTCATTGGCCACTCAAATACAATCAGCAAGCAATCATAAGCATTAAATATGGGAGAATACAAGCAACTTCAATTAGAGAATTGGATAACAATTCCTTACACAATCAACATACAAAAACTATATCAGGGGCTTTGAAATCACCCTCAACCAATTCAGATTCAGTTACACATGTTTATGAACGTGGTAAATACAATACAACATGGATACATTCCAGAAAATGAAAGGGAAGGGAAAAACTTAGCAAATTTGATGTAATTCTCTTTGGATTGTAGTTCTTCCTCTTTCCAAGCTTCCTGTCTCCTTCAAGTACTCCAAGAGATGAAAGACATTCCAGGCTTGCATCCTCCACCAACACGTTCTCCCCTCTTCCAGTTCTCAAATAAAACCCTAAAATGTGTTTAAATACTCTTCTACAGTGAATTGCTACAGTGCCCCGTATTATACATGCTACAGTGACTTGTGGAATTATATTTCTATACATCTTACACTTTTTTGATTAGAACTTTTGGTACACTGAATGATTTATAAACGTAATTCTCCAGAAATAGACTTCGAGAGCTTTCCACGGTATATAACATGTCCTCGGGTTCATTGTATATCAATACAATTAAATCCGAGAAGATCACTGACTAGCAGAGGTGAAAATGAAGGGTTTTACTCCATTTTTGTGCAGTTGCTCCAAAACTCCTACAAACATCAAAACCACACAAAAACATAAAAATACCAAGGAATATAGCAAAGAAACATGGACGAATTGATATAAAAGTAATACATAAATAGACACCTATCCAATTCCCCCACACTTAGACTTTGCTAGTCCTCGAGCAACTAAAATGATACGAAACAAAACTAAACCGAAACAGAATCAGAGAAAATTTAAAACACACAAATGCTTTATCTTGCAAATAGGCCTCAAAGATTGTACTTAATTATAACCAAGGAAAACTTCAAATAATGCCTTGATCATAATTTTATCTCAAATATTAAGTTTCGCTTCACTCACTTCCTCAAGTGTGTGTGTGTAGAGCCATTCTCCCTAATCACTTGTACCTGATAAGTGTCTATTTATATATCATTTTCATATCAATTCGTCCATGTTTCTTGGCTATATTCCTTGGTATTTTTATGTTTTTGTGTGGTTTTTGATGTTTGTAGGAGTTTTGGAGGAACTGACACAAAATTGGAGTAAAACCCTTCATTTTCACCTCTGCTAGTCAACCAATTTCTTGGAGTTGATTGTATCGATATACAATTAACTGGATAACATGCTATATACCATTGAAAAGCTCTCGAAGTCTATTTTCTGGAGAAATTTACGGTTCAGAATTTATGTAGTGTACCGAAAGTTGTGATAAAAATGGTATAAGAAGTGTATATTTGTAATTCCATATATCACTGTAGCATGTTATTAAATACGGGGCACTGTAGCAAGTTACTGTAGCAGAGTATTTAAACCTGTCTCTTATACACATCTAGATGTGTATAAGAGACAGCCTTACGACGTCCCTCTTCACGTCGTACTTCAGCAAATGCCTCCTCTGTTGAAGGAAAAGGATCTTGAAAGAGTAAGACTACAATCCAATAGAATTACTCATTTGCTAGTTTTTCCCTTCCTTCATTTTCTGGAATGTCTCCATGTTATTGTCATTTACCGTACGTTCGTAAACATGTTTAACTGAATCTGATTGTGAGGGTGATTTCAAGCCCCCCTGATATGGTTTTTGTAAGTTATTGTGCAAGAAGTTGTTACCAATTTTTCTAATGAAGTTGCTTGTATTTTCCCATGTCCTAATGCTTATGATTGCTTGCTGGATTGTATTTGGTTGCCAACCTGAATATAATCTGGATTTGTCTATTTCACTAAGACTAGAAATCTTGATTCCGTAATTGTCCTTGAATTTCTAATCCTTAGTCAGCAAATTGTGATTAGAGATTTCAAATGGAGATACAACCTTAAGTTAAATAATCCCAGCTTGTGTTTTATTGCTTAGATCAACCTATCTTTCTTATCGTAATGCATCCATTGAAGTAAATTTAGAGAGCTTGTTCTAGGTTGTTTAATGGATAGAGATTAAATAAAGAGCTTGTTTTATTTAACAACAAAGTAAGGAAAGATTGGGATAACAGAGCTTGTTGTTTATCTACGGTTGATAACTTCAATGCTGTAATTGGATTACAATTCTATGTTAATTCACAAATTCATATCTTGTGGTAAGTATCCCTTAACCAGGTTTCTCTCATTGATTTTTCATTCGAATTAACTTTCTGTTTTGTTATTCTTCGTTTGCATTATTATTTCACTTAGTTAATCAATCAAAAAAACCTCCCATTTATTCTGTTTTCGCTTTCGAATAACAAATTTAATTAGAATCAATCCTCGTGGGAACGATATCTTACTCATCACTTTATTACTTGTGCGCCTAGTATACTTGCTAGTTTCGAACGCATCAAGTTTTTGGCGCCGTTGCCGGGGATTGATTTTCTAATCGATTTGTTATTTTGTTTTCATTGTTTATTCATATTTTCTTTGTTTTTCTTTTCTGATTGTTTGTGTTTAGACAACATGGCAGTAAACTTCTATCAATTCAGTAGCGGATTTGAGCCACAAGTACCATGGAGAGTAAATGAGGTAAGCACTCCGAACATTGAACAACAACTTTCTGAGCTAACCTCTCTTGTGGAAAACATGTCTGTAGGACATATGCCGAAATCTTATGCATGTGGGGTATATTCTACCATGGAGCATCCATTGGACATGTATCCAACTTTACAAGAAGAATATACGGAACAAGCCAATGCCATAGGTGGATTTCCAGGACAAACAAGGGAATGGTATGATCCTTTCTCTAACACTTACAATGCTGGATGGGAAGATCACCATAATTTCAGTTACTGGAATCATCAACCAATCAGTCCAAATATGATACCAAATCGGCCACAAAGTTTCAATCAACCTAGAGTGCATCAACCATTTCAAATGCAACCACCACCAATGCCACAACCAGCACCACAACCAGCTCCAGAAAACTCAGGTATGTCACTCCAGGATATTGTTAATGCACTTGCCACTACACAATGCAATTCCAGCAGGAAACTGGGGCAAGTATCCAAAACCTCGCAAATCAAATGGGACAATTGGCCACTAGCATGAGCAAATTCGAGGGCCAAGGCTCAGAAGAATTATCTTGTCAAACGATGATCAATCCAAGAGAGATGCTTGTGCGATGAACTTTGCGAAGTGGATGAGCAATTCCGAATGAGACAAATGGAAACTGGGGCAAGTCCAAACCTGACAAAGAAATCACAACTGATGAAGGGGATGACACCACTTCCACCATGACAACAACATCATCTTCTAGTAGAGCTCAAAACTCAATTCCTTCTTATGTTACTCCTCCACCATTTCCTAGCAGATTTGCAAAATCAAAGAAGGAGGAACAAGAACAAGAAATCCTGGAAACTTCACACAAAATCGAGGTAAATATATCACTTCTGGATGCTATCGAGAAAGTACCTTGTTGTACAAAATTTCTCAAGGAGTTATGCACCAACAAGAGAAAGTTAAAGGGAAATGAGAATGTAAGTGTGGGGGAAAATGTTTCAGCTGTATTGCAAAGAAAAATTCCTCCGAAATGCAAAGATCCAGGTACGTCCACCACCCCATACACCATTGGTAATACCAAGTTTGAAAGAGCTATGTTAGATTTAGGAGCATCTATTAATGTCATGCCATATTCTATTTATGCTTCCTTAAATCTTGGATCTTTTGCGAAAACTGGTATTACCATTCAGTTTGTTGATCATTTTAATGCATATTACAAAAGAGTTGTGGAAGATGTACTTGTGCAGGTGAATCAATTGGTTTTCCCAGCAGACTTCTATGTCCTTAAAATAGAGGATGAGACATCTCCTAATCCAACACCGATTCTTTTAGGGAGACCATTCTCGAAAACTGCTGGAATCACGATTGATGATCATTATGGCACTTTCACCATGGAGTTTGATGGCAAAGTGATCCGTTTTAGTATTTTCGAGGCAATGAGTGAGCACATAGGGACAGGAAATTCCAAAGAACCAAGAAGGTTGATACAAGTGTCCAAAGAAATGGAGGAAGCTATGGCATGCTTAGATGAGACTATAGCTATAATCACAAACAGGTATGATGTTTCGTACATTGAATTGCCTTTATCTAATGAGAAACTTCTTCCTTCTGTGATGAAAGCCAATACCTTGGAGCTTAAGCTACTTCCAGATTATTTGAGACATGTGTTTTCGGGTAACAAAGATCCTTTGCTAGTTACAATAGAAATGGGCCTTGCAATACTACAAGAAGAGAAACGCGTCCGAGTATTTAGAGTTCACAAAACAGCTATTAAGGGGACAATTGCTAACATCCAAGGCCCAGCCATATGCTTACACCATTTCTTGTTGGAAGAAGGATCCAAGCCCACTAGAGAAGCACAGCGGAGATTGGATCCTCCCATTATGGAACCAACGTCGGGCTGAGGACGTTAAACCAAGCGCTTATTGGGAGGCAACCCAATGTTTTTGAAAAATAAATAAAAATAAAAGAAAAGAAAAATAAAATAAGGTAATAATGATCAATTTTTGTGTCTCGATGAGATTCCATTCGTAGGCCATCAAATTGATCAGGTTTTATCTCTCTTTGACATCTGTCTTATTTGTTTTTACTTGTTTTTTACTTTTGTTTGTTATTGTGTTGTTATCTCTTTTATGTGTCTTTAGTTTCGTTTCTACTCTTTTCTTTTTCTTCCTTTTTTTAATTTGATTATTTCGTACTTTGTGCTCATTTGTGCAACAACTTGAGGAAACACCGAAACAAGAATTGAAGTCATTGCTTGAAGGTTTGAAGCGTGCATATCTTGGAGAAGAATAGACTCAAACGGATTACTGGTAATATCTTTCCTTTTCTCCTCTTCAATGGATGCCGATATCTTTCTGTCGAACCTTCGTAAATATTTCCCTTCACTTCCTCAAAATGCTGTGTCTAAAATTTATAAAGTACGGATGACTAGACTTTGGGCGTTGATGCTTCTAAATGTGCCTGCGGATATCCGATGGCTTATCGGAGCCAAGGTGAGATTGTCCGGTGAACCTGACATTAATCTCACAAAATTCATGCCTGGTCTAGGAAAGAGCTACTACGCCAAGAGGCGAAGAGCGAAAAGGTTACAAGTATGTTATAAATGTGCTAGATGGAATTGTAACCAGACTTGTTGTTCATTAGGTTTTGTGTCCAAGAATAGAGAAGATAAACTATCATTTATTAAGAATGGTCTAAGTAATGAGTCGCTGGATAATGTTTTATTAACTCTTGAGTCACATTCTTGTGGACTTGTTCAGCGTGAATTGCTTAATCTTTGGACACAATTTCGTGATGATTTGCAGTGTTATAGTCTAGGGAATCTGACTAAAAACGACCCTGTTTGCTAGTTTATAAGAAAACTGGATGGGAATCAAATCCCCGACTCATAGAAGGCGTTTCAGCCGTTACTGGACGTAAAACCAGAGGAAGATGTGAGCCACAATCACAACTAATTGTATATTTGAATGTGTGTTGTTGTCGAATTTTATTTCTTTCTTGTTTCGTTTGATCTGATTATCAATTTTGTTTTTGTGTGTTGTTGTCGAATTTTTTTTTGTTTCGTTTGATATGATTATCAATGTTGTTTTTGTGTTGTTGTTGTTTGTTGTTTTGTTTGTTTTAATTTCAAGTTTTCTTTTTGACAAACCATATGACTACCCTATGGCATAAGTACACGTGGGAGACAAGAGTGTAGGTTATGTCAACCTCCACCGAAAGTATATCTCTACTTTTCATACTTCACGTGGGAGACAAGTGTGGGGGTTTTGTCAACCCCCGCCGAAAGTGTATCTCCATTTTCCATGCTTCACGTGGGAGACAGGTGTGTAGGTTTTGTCAAACCTCGCCGAAAGCATATCTCATTTTTTCAAATCTTGGGGCGATAAATCTGCATCGAGCAACTCCCACCGAAATTATGTCCCCATGTGTCAAATTTGAGAGTTTTACGTGTGTATATATCCCTGCTGCATATTTTGAAATGTCATTTTATAACCTGTCTTGCACTTGAATCACATAATACCTAACGCACATCATTATCTTGCACAAGTTTAGAGCACTTTTAGAATTGGAGAAAACACCAATTCGGCGATTCCAAAATATATGCGTATTTTGTGGATCGCAATTTGGTAAAGATGGAGAGTTTACAACAGCAACTCTTGATCTTGGTAGAACATTAGCTGCGAGGGGTATTCATTTGATTTATGGAGGGGGTAGTCTTGGGTTAATGGGGTGTGTGTCAACAGCTGCATCCCTAGGAGGGAGCAAAGTTCTCGGCATTATCCCTAAACCATTAGCTGTACGAGATATCGTAGGCAACACAATCGGGGAAGAGTTACAGGTCTCTAGTATGCATGAGCGTATTTGATGCGTTCGAAACTAGCAAGTATACTAGTCGCACAAGTAATAAAGCTGTCTCTTATACACATCTAGATGTGTATAAGAGACAGCAGCTAAACATCCATCGGAAACCCATTGGTTTGTTAAATGTCAATAATTTTTTTGATGGTTTGTTGTCCTTTCTTGATCAAGCTGTAGACAAAAATTTCATCTCACCGTCAGCAAGGCAAATGCTGGTTACAGCTTCAACTGCTGGAGAGTTAATTGACAAACTACAAGAATTCGTCTATTCACCTGATCCAACAATGGCTCGGATAAATTGGTTTGGAGAAGGCTACAATAGGCGTCAACTGGATTTAACCCTCCATCTGTAATCTCTATTTGCTGGTTTGCTTCGTTTTTGTTTGCTTTCTTTTTTGTGTTTTTATTTGAGATTTTTCATGTCGTTTCTTTTGAGCTTTTTCAGGTTATTTCTTTCGTCCCAGGTAATATTTTCTAATCTCGGTTTTTAGAGTGGTGCCTTAAAAAGTTCAAGTTCTCTTGAAACGCATTCTGGATCTCTTCAATCCATAATGGCTGAATAAGGAGGCTAACTTTTAAACTTTTTAAACCCATTCTAACTAACTTGTTTGTGTTTGCTGATTTGTTGGACTTTATTATTTTCTGAGTAAGTTTAGTTTTATGTAATTTTGAGTTGTTGTGTGTTTTTGTCTTTATCAGTTTCGATTCAAAAAAAAAAAAAACATTGTGGAAAACCTGAGAATGGCAGAATATGGGGTTTTCTTAACTCTTGAAACGCATTCTCTCTTAATAAATCTGTAGTTTGTTTATTTCATGTTGTTTGAAGTGTCTTGTATCTTGTTTTGTTCTTTCATAATAAAGGTATATAGGCTGTAAACCTTAAGTCTGCGGGCTATTGGTCCTAAGGATTGTTGAAATATACAATCTTGACTCAGGTGTAACAACGCCACGTACCTCTTTTCTTGCATGTTGTAGGTCGATGATAAGATAATGATTGAATTAAGAATAACTCTTGGAAAATGATAAATGATGCATGGATCTTTGTGCTTGAAATGTTAATTAGTTTTTGCTTTACTTTTGATTCCTTGCACAAAATTGAGCACCGAGCCATTATCACTGAGTTATTTGTTTACTTAGAGAAAGTTTATGTAATTTAAATGTTTCTTCAGATTTCAATGAATTCTAGAACTTGTTTGATAGTCACTCGAGGCGAAATCCTAGACTGTGTGATGCGTTCGAAACTAGCAAGTATACTAGTCGCACAAGTAATAAAGTGATGATTAAGATATCGTTCCCACGAGGATTGATTCTAATTGAATTTGTTATTTTCCAGCAACAATAAACTAAACAGGGGGGGTTTTGTTGAATGATTAACTAAATGAAATAAGAATGCAAATTAAGAATAACAAAACAGAAGTTAATTTGAATGGAAGATCAATGAGAGAAATCTGGTTAAGGGATCCCTCTCTACCACAAGATATGGATTTGCGAATTAATCGTAGAATTGTCATCCAATTACAGCATTGAAGTTATCAACCGTAGATAACAACAAGCTCTGTTATCCAATCTTTCCTTACTTTGTTGTTAAATAAAACAAGCTCTTTATTTAATCTCTATCCATTAAACAACCTAGAACAAGCTCTCGAAATTTAATTCAATGGATGCATTACGATAAGAAAGATAGGTTGATCTAAGCAATAAACACACAAGCTCGGATTATTTAACTTAGGTTGTATTCTCCAATTGCAATCTCTGATCGCAATTTTGCTACTAAGGATTAGAAATTCAAGACAATTACGGATCAAGATTTCTAGTCTAGCAATAGACAACAACCAGATGATATTCAGTTGGCCATTTGAAATACAATCCAGCAAGCAATCATAAGCATTAGATATAGGAAAATACAAGCAACTTCAATTAGAGAATTTGATAACAACTTCTTGCACAATCAACTTACAAAAACCATATCAGGGGCTTTGAAATCACCCTCAACCAATTCAGATTCAGTTACACATGTTTAAGAACGTGGTAAATACAATACAACATGGAGACATTCCAGAAAATGAAAGGGAAGGGAAAATCTTAGCAAAGTTGATGTAATTCTCTTTGGATTGTAGTTCTTCCTCTTTCCAAGCTTCCTTTCTCCTTCAAGAACTCCAAGAGATGAAAGAATTCCAGAGCTGCAGCCTCCACCACGTTCTCCCCTCTTCAAATTATGAAAATAAAACCTAAAATGTGTTTAAATACTCTGCTACAGTGACTTGCTACAG
>SNVD02004116.1:0-193044 GCA_013180625.2 Boswellia sacra
GATACAGATAATTCACCACCCAAGGATGTAAACCAAGGATACAGGGCTTAAACTAACTCACCACTCTATGGAATCCACAAGAGATACAGAGTTAAGGAGAAATCAGTATAAACACTGAAATTTCACTCAAATTCGAATTCAAAACTTCACTGCATTGAATACACAACTTTAGAACTTAAATAACTTGGAACAACCCTCCAAGCATAGGTAAAAGACAATAATTAAATGATTTCAACAATTACAGCTCAACTACTACATTGACAACTGATTTATTAACTAAGACTCATAAGTAAACTCATTAGGTAATAAAGCATAACTAACTAAGCTAGAAATTCAAATTCCAACCAACTAAGCAATCAAATTCAAATTCTAGAGTAGACTTTAATGCACCATAACTATGAACCAGCTGTGAAGAGATAGTCATAGATTCCTGCAGACAACTCCAAATGACACATTGACAAATGTGTTAGAAAGCTGACTTCAAGATCTTTTATAGCCAGAAATCTTGACATTTAATTCTATGCACAGCAATACCAATTCTTTTACGAAATTATCCCTCATTCTGGTTCATGTGCACTCCTGACCATTGTAACAATTTACACCCCTTGATGATCTATCATGCTGTCTCTTATACACATCTAGATGTGTATAAGAGACAGCCTCATTTACTCCCCAATATAGTTGTGGCTCAAATCGGCTATTGAATTGTTGGAAGTTTACTGCCATGTCGTCTAAACACAAACAATCAGAAAAGAAAAACAAAAAAAATTACGAATCAACAAACGAAAACAAAATAACAAATCGATTAGAAAATCAATCCCTGGCAACGGCGCCAAAAACTTGATGCGTTCGAAACTAGCAAGTATACTAGTCGCACAAGTAATAAAGTGATGAGTAAGATATCGTTCCCACGAGGATTGATTCTAATTGAATTTGTTATTTCCAGCAACAATAAACTAAAACAGGGGGGGATTTTTGTTGAATGCTTTACTAAATGAAATAAGAATGCAAGTAAAGAATAACAAAACAGAAAGTAAATTTGAATGAAAAATCAATGAGAGAAATCTGGTTAAGGGATCCTTCTCTACCACAAGATATGGATTTGCGAATTAATCATAGAATTGTCATCCAATTACACCACTGAAATTATCAACCGTAGATAACAACAAGCTCTGTTATCCCAATCTTTCCTTACTTTGTTGTTAAACAAAACAGGCTCTTTATTTAATCTCTATCCATTAAACACCTAGAACAAGCTCTCTAAATTTAATTCAATGGATGCATTACGATAAGAAAGATAGGTTGATCTAAGCAATACACACACAAGCTTGGATTATTTAACTTAGGTTGTATTCTCCAATTGCAATCTCTGATCACAATTTTGCTACTAATGATTAGAAATTCAAGACAATTACGGATCAAGATTTCTAATCTAGCAATAGACAATATCCAGATTATATGCAGTTGGCCACCCAAATACAATCCAGCAAGCAATCATAAGCATTAGACATGGGAAAATACAAGCAACTTCAATTAGAGAATTGGATAAAACTTCTTGCACAATCAACTTACAAAAACCATATCAGGGGCTTTGAAATCACCCTCAACCAATTCAGATTCAGTTACACATGTTTAAGAACGTGGTAAATACAATACAACATGAAGACATTCCAGAAAATGAAAGGGAAGGAAAAAACTTAGCAAATTTGATGTAATTCTCTTTGGATTGTAGTTCTTCCTCTTTTCAAGCTTCCTTTCTCCTTCAAGAACTCCAAGAGATGAAAGAATTCCAGAGCTTCAGCCTCCACCACGTTCTCCCCTCTTCAAGTTATGAAAATAAAACCCTAAAATGTGTTTAATTACTCTGCTACAGTGACTTGCTACAGTGCCCCGTATTATACATGCTACAGTGGCTTGTGGAATTATATTTCTATACATCGCACACTGTTTTGATTACAACTTTTGGTACACTGAATGGATTTATAAACCGTAAATTTCTCCAGAAAATAGACTTCGAGAGTTTCCAACGGTATATAACATGTCATCGGGTTCATTGTATATCAATACAATTAAATCCGAGAAGATCACTGACTAGCAGAGGTGGAAATGAAGGGTTTTACTCCATTTTTGTGCAAGTTGCTCCAAAACTCCTACAAACATCAAAACCACACAAAAACATAAAAATACCAAGGAATATAGCAAAAAAATATGGACGAATTGATATGAAAATGATATATAAATAGACACCTGTCTCTTATACACATCTAGATGTGTATAAGAGACAGATCCAAGAGAGACTGCTAGTGCAATAACTTCACGAAATGGAGAGCAATTAGATGTCTTGCCAAGGAAATCACAAACTGATGAAGGAGATGACACCACTTCCATCATGAATAAAACATTGACTTCTCAGGTAAATCCGATAACTCCCATTCCTTCATATGTTACTCCTCCACTTTTTCCTAGTAGATTTGCAAAATCGAAGAAGGAGGAACAAGAACAGAAAATCTTGGAAACTTCTCCCAAAATTGAGGTAAATATACCACTTCTGGATGCTATCGAGCAAGTACCTTGTTATACACAATGTCTCAAGGAGTTTTGCACCAGCAAGCGGAAGTTAAAAGGAAATGAGAAAGTAAGTGTGGGGGAAAATGTTTCAGCTGTTTTACAAGGAAAAATTCCTCCAAAATACAAAGATTCAGGTACGTTCACCATTACATACACCATTGGTAAAACTAAGTTTGAAAGAGCTACGTTCGATTTAGAAGCATTTATTAACATCATGCCATATTCTATTTATACTTCTTTAAATCTTGGACCTTTTGTGGAAACTGGTATTACCATTCAACTTGCTGATCGTTCTAATGCATATCCCAAGGGAGTTGTGGAAGATGTGCTGTGCAGGTGAATCAATTGGTTTTCCCAGCAGACTT
Source organism: Boswellia sacra (assembly GCA_013180625.2). Classification (NCBI taxonomy): domain Eukaryota; kingdom Viridiplantae; phylum Streptophyta; class Magnoliopsida; order Sapindales; family Burseraceae; genus Boswellia; species Boswellia sacra. The sequence continues at coordinate 2,934 of SNVD02004116.1, forward strand.
CTATGTTCTTGAAATGGAGGATGAGACATCTCCTAATCCAACACCAATTCTTTTTGGGAGACCATTCTTGAAAACTGCTCGAACTAAGATTGATGTTCATGATGGCACTCTCACCATGGAATTCGATGGCGAGTTGATTCGTTTCAATATTTTTGAGGCAATGAGGTACTCTAATGACTTACATTCTGTTTTTGCAGTTGATGTTATTGATTATTTGCCACAATAATGTTTTGAGTTAACTCGCAAGAATGGAGTGGATGTTGCTATTAGTGAACACATAAGGATAGAAAGTTTAAAAGAACCAAGAAAGCTAATACAAGTGTCTAAAGAAGTGGAGGAAGCTGTGACAAGCTTGGATGAGACTATAGCTATCACCACAAATAGGTATGATGTTTGGTACATTGAATTGCCTTTATCTAATGAAAAACTTCTTCCTTTTGTGATGAAAGCCAATACCTTGGAGCTTAAGTCACTTCCAGATCATTTGAATCATGGATTCTTGGGTGAGAATGATACTTTGCGAGTTACAATAGAAATGAGCCTTACACGAATACAAGAAGAGAAACTCATCCGAATACTTACAGATCATAAAATAGCTATTGAGTGGACAATTGTTGACATCCAAGGCCCATCCATATGCATGGACCGTATCTTGTTAGAAGAGGGATCCAAGCCCATTAGAGAAGCACAACGGAAATTGGATCCTTCCATGATGGAACCAACGTCGGGCTGAGGACGTTAAACCAAGCGCTTATTGGGAGGCAACCCAATGTTTTTGAAAAATAAAAAAAAATAAAAGAAAATTAAAATGAGGTAATAATGATCGATTTTCGTGTCTCGAGGAGATTCCTTTCATAGGCCATCAAATTGATCAGGTTTTATCTCTCTTTGCCATCTGTCTCATTTGTTTTTATATTTTTTACTTGTTTTTTGACTTTTGTTTGCTATTGTGTTGTTATCTCTTTTATGTGTCTTTAGTTTCGTTTCTGCTCTTTTCTTTTCCTTCCTCTTGTTTAATTTGATTATTCTGTACTTCGAACTCATTTGTGTAACAGCTTGAGGAAACATTCAAACGGGAGCTGAAGCTATTGCCCGAAGGTTTGAAACGTGCATATCTTGGAGAAGAACAGACTCAATCGCATTATCGGTAATATCTCTCCTTTTCTTATCTTCAATGGATGCCGATATCTTTCTGTCAAACCTTCGTAAATATTTTTCTTCACTTCCTCAAAATGCTGTGTTTAAAATTTATAAAGTACGGATGACTAGACTTTGGGTATTGATGCTCTTAAATCTGCCTGCGGATATTCGATGGCTTATCGAAGCCAAGGTGAGATTGTCCGGTGAGCCGGACATTAATCTCGCAAAATACATGCCTGGTCTAGGAAAGAGCTACTACGCCAAGAGGCGAATAGCGAAAAGGTTACAAGTATGTTATAAATGTGCTAGATGGAATTGTAACCAGACTTGTCGTTCATTAGGTTTTGCATCCAGGAATAGAGAAGATAAACTTTCATTTATTAAGAATGGTTTGAGTAATGAGTCGCTAGATAATGTTTTGTTAACTCTCGAGTCACATTCTTGTGGACTTGTTCAGCATGAATTGCTTAATCTATGGACACAATTTCGTGATGAATTGCAGCATCATAGTCTAGGGAATCTGACTAAAAACGACCCTGTTTGCCAGTTATAAGAAAACTGGATGGGAAGCAAATCCCCGACTCATTAGAAGGTGTTCGCAGCACAGGACACGGACCGTTACTGGACCGATTAACAAACCAGAGAAGGGAGTCCAGAGAAAAGAATGCGCAACAAACAAGCACACAAGCACTACTTGTCTATTTGAATGTATGTTGTTGTTGTAGAATTTTTTTTCTTGTTTCGTTTGATCTGATTATCATTGTTGTTTTTGTGTTGTTGTTTGTTGATTTTGTTTGTTTTAATTTCAAGTTTTCTTTTTGACAAACCATATTACTACCCCATGTCATAAGCACACGTGGAGACAAGTGTGGAGGTTTCGTCAACCTCCGCCGAAAGTATATCTCCATTTTTCATGCACATGTGAGAGACAAGTATGGAGGTTTTGTCAACCTCCGCCGAAAGTAATCTCTACTTTTCATGCTTCACGTGAAAGACAAGTGTGTAGGTTTTGTCAAACCCCACCGAAAGCATATCTAAGTTTTTCAAATCTCGGGGCGATAAATCCGCATCAAGCAACCCCCACCGAAAGTATTTCCCCATGTGTCAAAATTTGAGAGTTTTACGTTTGTATATATACATTCTGCATATTCTCATATGTCATTCCATAACCTGTCTTGCGATTAAAAAGCATAATACCTAACGTGTCTTACACAAGATTAGAGCACTTGTAGAAATGGAGAAAACACCAATTCAGCGAGTCCGCAATATATGCGTATTTTGCGGATCGCAATTTGGTAAAGATGGAGAGTTTACCACAGCAGCTCTTGATCTTGGTAGGACATTAGCTGCGAGGGGTATTAATTTGATTTATGGAGGGGGTAGTCTTGGGTTAATGGGGTGTGTGTCGACAGCTGTATCCCTAGGAGGGAGTAAAGTTCTCGGCATTATCCCTAAACCATTAGCTGTACGAGATATCGTAGGCAATACAAACGGGGAAGAGTTACAGGTCTCTAGCATGCATGAGCGTATTGCACATATGGTTGTTAAGTCCGATGCATTTATAGCTTTGCCTTGTGGTTAGGTACATTAGAGGAGATATTTCAAATCACCTCTTGGGCACAGCTAAACATCCATCGGAAACCCATTGGTGTGTTAACTGTTAATAATTTTTTTGATGGTTTGTTGTCCTTTCTTGATCAAGCTGTAGAAAAAAATTTCCTCTCACCGTCAGCGAGGCAAATCCTGGTTACAGCTTCAACTGCAGGGGAGTTAATTGACAAACTACAAGAATTCGTCTATTCGCCCGATCCTACAATGGCTCGGATAAATTGGTTTGGAGAAGGCAATAAAAGGCGTCAACCAGATTTAACACTCCATCTGTAATCTCTATTTGCTGGTTTGCTTCGTTTTTGTTTGCTTTCTTTTTATTGTGTTTATTTGAAGTTTTTTATGTTATTTATTTTAAGATTTTTCAGGTTGTTTCTTTCGCCTCAGGTAATATTTTCTAATCTTGGATTTTAGAGTGGTGGCTTAAAAAGTTCAAGTCCTCTTGAAACGCATTGTGGATCTCTTCAATCCATAATGGCTGAATAAGGAGGCTAACTTCTAAACTTTTTAGACCCATTCTAACTAACTTGTTTTTGTTTGCTGACTTGTTGAACTTTGTTATTTTATGAGTGAGTTTAGTTTTCCGTAATTTAGAGTTGTTATGTGTTTTTATCTTTATCAGTTTCGATTTTAAAAAAAAAAATTGTGGAAAAACCTGAGAATGGCAGAATATGGGGTTTCCTTAACCCTTGAAACGCATTCTTCCTTAATAACTGTGTAGTTTGTTTATTTTATGTTGTTTGAAGTGTCTTGTTTCTTGTTTTGTTCTTCATAATAAAGGTATATAGGCTGGAAACCTTAAGTCTGCGGGCTACTGGTCCTAAGGATTGTTGAAATATACAATTTTGACTCAGGTGTAACAACGCCACGTACCTCTTTTCTTGCATTTTGTGGGTCGATGATAAGATAATGATTGAATTAAGAATAACCCATGGAAAATGATAAATGATGCATGGATCTGTGTGCTTGAAATGTTTATTGGTTTTCGCTTTGCTTTTGATTCCTTCCGCAACATTGAGCACTGAGCTATTATCACTGAGTTATTTGTTCACTTAGAGAAAGTTTATGTAATTTAAATGTTTCTTCAGATTTCAATGAAATTCTAGAACTTGTTTGATGGTCACTCGAGGCGAAATCCTAGACTGTGCAACATTGGGGAAATGATTTAGGCCATCGTTGGACCGTTTGAGCCTTAATAGCCAACCTTGACTGAAATTGATCCCTAGTTACCCCTTTGAGCCTTTGTAAGCCTTTTTCTTTGTTAAGTCACTAAAAGATTTCCTAACCACAAATGAATTTGTTCCAAACAGTTTATCGCTTACCTATGAGCATGTAGATCATTCACAATTAAATTTTGAGCTATGTTCTGGTTTTGGGAAGTTAGAGGTGGTTGGGATGTGTCATGAGCAATGCAAGTGAGTTCTATTGTGTTTGTAAAAAAAAAAAAAGAAGAAAGAAAAAAATAGCCAATCTGTACTTATCGTCCACGTACTTACACATTGAGGGCAATGTGTTGTTTAAGTGTGGGGGAGGGGAAGTGTAATAAAAAAAAAGAAAAAAAGAAAAAAAAAGAGAACAAAAGAAGAAGAATAAGAGATCTATACCCTTAAGTGTTCTTAAAAAGAATGAAACAACAAAGTGTGGGGGTGTAGTTTTCTTTTGTTTTCGGCAAAAAAAAAAAAAAGAAAGATTGAGTGTTCTAAATAAGTTTGGGGGAGTAACCTGGTGAATTGAAATAAAGTTGTGTTATAGGGTTGAGCTTTACATAGTCTTGAATGATTTATGTGTTTGTGGGTGATTTGAGCCAAATTATTATCCTTTATCATACCTTCGCCCAAGCCAAACGTTACAAGCTTAATAAAGTCCTACTTGATCCTTGGTGTTGTGCATGTCTACATTAGTGGAGAGTGACTTGAAAAGCAGGCCTATGGAGTTATTTATACACACATCTTCAATATTAAATATGATTTATTTTTATGCATAAACTCATCCGGGTTACAAGTGATTATGTGAGAATGGCTCTACACACACACACTTGAGGAATTGAAATGAAGCGAAACTAATCTTTGAGATAAAATTCTTGATCAAGTGCATTATTTTGAAGTTTTCCTTGGTTATAATTAAGTACAATCTTTGAGGCCTATTTGCAAGATGAAGCATTTGTGTGTTTTAATTTTTTGTTGATTCTGTTTCGGTTTAGTTTTATTTCATATTGTCGTAGTTGCTCGAGGACTAGCAAAGTCTAAGTGTGGGGGAATTTGATATGTGTCTATTTATATATCATTTTCATATCAATTCGTCCATGTTTCTTTGCTATATTCCTTGGTATTTTTATGTTTTTGTGTGGTTTGATGTTTGTAGGAGTTTTGGAGCAACTTGCACAAAAATGGAGTAAAACCCTTCATTTTCACCTCTGCTAGTCAACATTCTTCTCGGATTTAATTGTATTGATATACAATGAACCCGATGACATATTATATACCGTTGGAAAGCTCTCGAAGTCTATTTTTTTAGAGAAATTTACGGTTTATAAATCCATTCAGTGTACCAAAAGTTGTAATCAAAACAGTGTGAGAAGTATAGAAATGTAATTCCACAAATCACTGTAGCATGTATAATACGGGATACTGTAGCAGGTTACTTAGCAGAGTATTTAAACACATTTTAGGGTTTTATTTGGATAACTTGAAGAGGGGAGAACGTGGTGGAGGCTGCAGCTCTGGAATTCTTTCATCTCTTGGAGTTCTTGAAGGAGAAAGGAAGCTTGGAAAGAGGAAGAACTACAATCCAAAGAGAATTACATCAAATTTGCTAAGTTTTTTCCCTTCCCTTTCATTTTCTGGAATGTCTCCATGTTGTATTGTATTTACCACATTCTTAAACATGGGTAACTGAATCTGAATTGGTTGAGGGTGATTTCAAAGCCCCTGATATGGTTTTTGTAAGTTGATTGTGTGAGAAGTTGTTATCCAATTCTCTAATTGAAGTTGCTTGTATTTTCCCATGTCTAATGCTTATGATTGCTGGCTGGATTGTATTTGGGTGGCCAACTGAATATAATCTGGATATTGTCTATTGCTAGACTAGAAATCTTGATCCGTAATTGTCTTGAATTTCTAATCATTAGTAGCAAAATTGTGATCAGAGATTGTAATTGGAGAATATAACCTAAGTTAAATAATCCGAGCTTGTGTGTTTATTGCTTAGATCAACCTATCTTTCTTATCGTAATGCATCCATTGAATTAAATTTAGAGAGCTTGTTCTAGGTTGTTTAATGGATAGAGATTAAATAAAGAGCCTGTTTTATTTAACAACAAAGTAAGAAAGATTGGGATAACAGAGCTTGTTGTTATCTACGGTTGATAATTTCAATGGTGTAATTGGATGACAATTTTACAATTAATTCGCAAATCCATATTTTGTGGTAGAGAATAATCCCTTAACCAGATTTCTTTCATTGTGTATCTCTCAATTGATTTAACTTTGCATTGTATTATTCTTCATTTACTTTCGTATTGAGTTTAGTTAATCAATCAACAAAACCCCCCATTTATTCTGTTTTTGCTTTCGAATAACAAATTTAATTAGAATCAATCCTCGTGGGAACGATATCTTACTCATCACTTTATTACTTGTGCGAATAGTATACTTGCTAGTTTCGAACGCACCATTTAGCTCTCACAATATCAAAGCATGCTTGCAACCACCTACAAAACAAAAATCCATCTATGAGGTGAAAAGCAAAAAACAAAAGAAAAAAATTCGAAATCAAAATGGAAAAAAAAACCTAATACCACATTTCGTGAAAGTGAAAGCTTTTTCGATGTGCCCAAGCAAAGGTCCTTTACTGAAACCTTTAAAGGATGAACCATATCCTCTCCCCGCGTCCACCTTACATCCCCTGCCACTACCACCTGCTCATAAATAAATCATTAGTCCAATCACCATCACTCGACCAAACTACTCATCTAACGCATTAATCAGTCAAGAGTCTTTACCTCCAAATGAAACTAAGAGTGAAACAACAAGGCCCCTTCTTGAGCTAGCCATTGAATCTCGATCAAACTGTTAAAACAAAGGTATTAAGAGTAAAATTAATTATCTTCAAAAACTGATGAGCTAAGAGATTAAGAGTGAAATTAGGGTAAAAGTAAGAGAAATTAGATATCACACCCAATTTTTAGGCAAACCACGGAGAAGGAAAATTAGAAAAAGAAGCACCGTGAGGTGAGGTGTGTTGAGCTGGTGATGCGTGTGTGAGCGAGCGATGTGAGCTGCCAACGTGAGAGGGGGATTGAGGCAGTGAGCTGAGCTGCCGACATGAGAGGGGGATTGAGGCAATGAGCTCACTATACTTATGTTGCCCTATTTGCAGCCAAAACGACATAGTTTCAGCTTTGGGCTATTGTATGTTTTTGTTGAAAGCAACCAATTAAAGGTCGGATAACAAAATTTTGCTAGTTAATTTTTGTTATTAACAGTAGCATTTATCAAATGCTATGGTTTTACTATCATTTGGTTGCATTCCACAAATGCTACTAATTTAACTGCTTTTGTAGCTTCCAAAAAAAATGCTATGGATATATATGGGAAAGGTACCAATAATAAAATGCTACTTTTTAAGTTACATATTATAGCATTCTTTTCTTAAATGTTACAAAAAATAAACTTTTAGTAGCATCATAAAAAAATGCTACAATGCAATGCTACTAAATGTGTTATTTGTTATAGTGCATGTAGCCATGATTGATGAAGTTAGTCCTACTATTGCTAGAATAATGAAGAAACAAGGATACTTTCCAAGAACTGGGCTTGGGAAGAATGGAAGCTACTTGTCATCTCTTCAAAATTTCAAAGGACAAACTTCTAGAAGAGGGTTATGCTATCAGTTTGAAGAAGGTGAAGGAGACTTTTAGCCCAAGAAGGGAGGGTCCATCAAGTTTGACAAAGCACAAGATACGAAGTATGTAGGAACTACTAAGCCATGGGTTTACAAGGCAATGTTGAAGCCCAGTTTTGAGATTTTGAAGGACATACTTCAAGGGTATGATTTGGCTAACGAGAAAAGGGAGAGGAAGATCAAGGAGGATAAGCTTCCAGAGAAGCCAATGGACCCGTCCGTCGACCTTGTTGCCTTTATCGAAGAAGGGATCAAGGATGTCTACTATAAGGATGTATTTGTTCCTGACTTCTCTGAAGAAGAGGACATTGTATACGTTTCAAAACTCAATGCAATAAATAATAGTTTTGCCTACTTGTTTGATGTTTTTCCTAATGGCATTGTGCATGATAATTTGCATTTCACTAGCATATCTGACATCAATACCATTCAAACTTATGACATTAATCTTGGTACAATTGAAAGACATAAAAACATATGCATTGCACTTGATACAACTATTGAAGAAAGAGAGAGATTCAAAAATTATTAAAGAAACATGAAGAAGTCTTTGCCTGGTCCTATGATAACATGCCCAGAATCGATAGAAATATCACTGTGTCTACAATTCCAACGAATTTGTATATGAATTCAGTCAAGCAAAAGTTGACGAGTTTGAGACCAAGATGGGCTAAGAAAATCAAGGAAGAAGTTTCTAAGTAGATTGAAGCCAAGTTTCTAGATATGGTAAAGTATCCAAAATGGTTAGCGAACATAGTACCAGTGCCAAAGAAAGATGGAAGGGTCTGAATATATGTCGATTACCAAGACTTGAATAAGCCCTCGTCGAAGGATGATTTTCCTTTGCCTTACATTGATGTGTTAATGGACAGGGCCACTGCCAATGTGATTTTTCTTTTGTGGATAGGTTTTCTAGGTATAATCAGATAATGATGGCTAACCAAAATAAGATGAAAATGACATTCGTTATTAAGTAAGGAACCTATTATTATAAGTTGATGCCCTTCGGATTGAAGAATACAGGGGTGACCTATCAACAATGGCAACAATGCTGTTTCATGACATGATGCTTAAGGAGATAGAATTTTATGTAGATGACATGATGGTGAAATCTGAGATTCGAAATGGTCATTTTAAAGCTTTAGATAGGTTTCTAGAAAAGGTGAAGAAGTATAAACTACGACTAAATCTAAAGAAGTGTGTTTTTTAAGTCACCTCAAGGAAGTTGTTGGAGTTTGTAGTTAGCAAGAAGGGGATAGAAGTAGATCCAGAAAAGGTTAAGGTGATTACAGAGATGTTATCGCCCAAGATTGAAAAAGAAGTTCGAGGTTTTCTTAGAAAGATCCAATATATCAGTCGGTTCATTGCCAAACTGACAACAGTTTGTGGACCGATCTTTAGACTTTTAAAGAAGGATCAACCAGTGGAATGGAATGATCAGTGCTTAGAGGCATTCGATAAGATAAATAAGTAGTTATCAGATCCACTTATCTTGAGGCCGCCTAAGTCTGGCAAGAATTTGATTCTCTACTCGGCTCTTGAAAAGGAGGTTATTGGTGTTATGCTAGCACAAGAAGACAAGAATGGCATAGAACATGCCATTTATTATCTTAGCAAGAAGTTAATACCATACGAGATGAAATACAGTTTGAAGAAGGCGTGCTTAGCCATGGTGTAGCTCTTGAAGAAGTTAAGGCACTACTTTTAGTCTTACACGATTAAAGTTGTCTTAAAGGAGGATTTGTTGAAGTATCTTTACAAAACACCGTCCTTGGTGGGAAAGCTAGCAAGATGGTTAGTCTAGAAGTCAAAATTTGACATTGAATATTGTAGACACTAGATTTTTTAGGCTCAATGATGAAATAATTATGAATGTTAAGAAAAAATGACCAAAATACCCTTGAAAGCCAAGATAGGAAAGGTGAGAAGGGATTGACGAAAAGCTTTAAAATTGACTTGTGATTCCAAAAACTCATAGAAATTAATGCAGGAGGAATCTAATGTCGAGTCATATATCGTTGCGAAGGTACGAATGTCTAGTTTTTTGTAGAAGTTTACGGATTGCAAATCAAAGTTGAATTCGAGAAGTTAGTGCGATCGAATAGAAAAAGGTCAGGAGGGATTCCAATGCAAAACAACAAAGCAAGGGTGTTGAGGTCAAACAGCTGCATTGCTGTTTCTACCAATAGCCGTCTGACTGCTTACAAATAATCGCCCAGTTGTTAGTCACCATTTTAGGAAAATTTCAAATTAAGCCTTCCTTTTTTGTTCATTTCTTCCTTTTTTAGCTTCACCCCTCTTCCATGTAAACGCCCCCCTCTTCACTTTGAAGGACACCAAATTTTGAATAATTCTCTCTTCTTTCTCTTGAAAACATACTTGAGAATTCAAGGAGTCTTTTCTAGTCTAAAGTTTTCAGGCGTTTTATTGCTCTGAACCCGGAAAGGGTACATCTTGAGAGTAGAATTCTCTCCTCCCTCTTATCATTCTTCTTTATTTTCTTGCATAGAATTAAACATGTTTAGGTTATTTTAATCTTAGAATAAGCATGATTACGATTTATTTTTATGCTTAGAAGCATGCTAGGGTTATTATGAATTGTTCTAACCCTTATTTGTTTTGCGAGATGGATAATTGTGTCAAGGTAAGTCTGTTATCCCTCATTTATCAAACATGTTTAGGAATTTAATTTTCATTACGAATGCTTAGAATCATGCCTAGGAGCGCATGATTAGAATCATGCTAAGAAGGACTTACATTTGCTTTGATGAATGCTAGAAAATAGTATAGAATACGAAAGAATTACCATTTTGCCTTTGGATGCTATGATAGATCTCAATTGCTTGAATTAGGCTAGAATATGCCATGAATGCCATGTTTAGGCTAGAATATGCCATGATAGCTATGATTAGGCTAGAAATGTCATAAACTGATATAAACAATGCTAGAATAGTAATAGGTAGAATTGTCATGATAGATTTATCAAATCTAGGTTAAATGCCATGATATTAGATTATGACTTTGTATGATTTATAATGTATGAATGTTTGTATTATAAATAGAGGTTCAATAGACTTTGAATAGACTCACATATGGTGGTGAGGAGTTCATCATCTATTGGGCTTCGAATAGATCATCTGTATTTGATATTTAAATATATATTTTAGAATTTATTTTATTGAAGAATAAAAAGCGGTGAAATCCTCTTCCCCTTCCCCCTATGTTTAAAGGGAAATGTAATCCATTCTCCTTCCTTTTTCTATGGATGTTTACAATTGCCATTGATTGAATAATCACCTAACATGTTTAACGAAGATAAAACGTAAATGCGTGCATAAAATGAGCAACATTTAGTGGGCTAAGCAACGACATGAGGTGTTACTACTTGGTATTTCCTAGTGGAGACTGTATCTTGATCCAGACAGGTTGAATGATTCATACCTAACTTCCCGAACCCATCTCCGAAGGGATGAGGGCAGTTTAGGTCTTGAAGCAAGGGATCCGATTGTGTCCATTCATTCCCAATTGAATAATTAGGTGGCGACTCTATTCTTTAGATATGCCCATGGCTCGTTTGTGTTCCCTTAAGTCTCAAAAGAGGTTTTGACACAATGTCGTGGTTGCAGACGCTCTGGTGAGATGAAAGCCCCATTCATAGTGGTCACTCCACTAGGATAAGAGGTTGATTCCAATCGAAATACTAAATTCTATTGGCTTATGTTGGTACAATGAGTCCTTACATCACTAAAGTTTTGCACACAAAGAGCACAAATTGCCTAAATCAGTCATGTGGCATTGGCATGAGAAGTCTTTGGCTGCATTCGACCCCTAGACGAGTCATGTTGGTATCACCACTTTTGAGCACATACCATTAAATTGGTATAAAAAGAGACTAGCCCAAAAGGACATCTCTTGTTTAAACGAGCCCAGACCATTGGACCTTGAGACTCAAGCCCATGTAGACGACTCTAGAAACTTCCAATAGGATGAATATACAAAACCCGTGTTGAGATGTATGTTTATGGACGTAAGACCCATATCATTAGAATAATATTGATTCAAACCTCATGGAACCATAAATGAATGCCACATGTCAAGTCGCCTATAAGAATAAAATAGGAACATGTGCCATGAGTTAAGGTTATCATGATATTTAGAAGCCATGTTTATTATAATCATGGAGAATCCAAACATCAACATGAATGTTAGAATTAGGAGAGAGAATCTCGCATTCCCACATCCCATGATGATGCCTTGGGAATGAGGCAAAAAATCCTAGGAAAAGAGACTCGATCTCACGTGTGTGGGAGAAATAAGGTTGTAAGGCTAAAAGCATGTCTATGCTATTCAATGAGCATCCATCATATCATGCATACATGTATGGCATTAAGAACTTTGTTTTGTAACCATCATAGCTTGGGTTAGACGAGGTGGTCGTTTCATAAGGCAAGAAGAACCAGTTAATGAAATGGCCATACCCAATAACAACAATATTGAAATGGCTCAATTAAGAGCTGATATAACTACACTCCAACAACAAATGGCCCAACTCATTGAAGCAATCCAAAATAGACCCAACCATATGAATCGGCCTCCATCCAAGGGTAAAGGTGGTGATGATGGTGAAACTAGCCAAGGCAGAGAAAGGAAGCCTAATCAACCAAGAAAAACCCGAATCGGTAAGGCAGTTGGCTAAAGACATGGAGAAGGTCCAATCCCTCTTGAAGAAGAAGAGACTAAAAGGGGCAAAGACCTAGATGACATTTTGCTCATTGAAGACAAAGACTTGCCTCCAAAGTTTTGCCTACCTAACTTACCCAAGTTCAACGGAGAAAGCAATCTAAAAACACACTTGAGGCAATATGCAACTATCATGGCTATTAGTCCTTTGACAAAGGAGCACATATTGAAGTATTTCATGTTATCCTTAGAAGATGATGCAGTAGCGTGGTATCATGACCTCCCTAAGAGAGTTCAAGAAGATTTGGAGAAGCTTTCCCAACAAATTGTGGAGCAATATCGCCACAATACCTAACTAGAGGTAACCTTGAGGGATTTGGAGACAACAAGGCAAAAGGTCAATGAAAATTTTTCAGAATATCTAGTTCGCTGGGGGGCCAAGATAGCCAAGATGACCACCAAGCCTGCGGAAAAGGACCAGGTTTGCATGGTGATCAATGCAACCTATAGTTTCATCAGCAATGGACTGGCAGGCTTCCGTATTAAGACATTTGAAGACTTATATGATTCAGGCATACAAATAGAAGAGTTGGAATCTTGGTAGAATAGAAATAACTACCCTCAAAGAAGTCAAAGGCAATATCACCAATCTAGTGGGCCTAGCACAAAGAATGTTGAGGTGAAGGCCGTCACCCAAAAAAGAAAATCCAGTCATTTAGGAAGACCACTTTCCAAGTTCTCTGCAAGATTGGAAGTTGATGGGATCTTGTAGCCGCTACCACTAAGAGAGCTTCCAGATCCGCTACCAGGTAATTGGAGGCATCATGAGAAATGTGAATTCCACCAAGTGATCGGTCACAAAACCAACGATCGTACTCACCTTCGCGATGAGATCCAAGACTTGATTGACAAGGGCCAAATTCTTGACCCAGAAACCTATGAGCCTAATACTAGAAACAACCTTAATTAAAATCAGGTGCCTCCTCCATCAACCAACACGATTGGGTCTGGCTTGACGGAGGAGAAAGTCATAAAGTCTTTTAAGGAGAGTAGATTGAGTAGGGCTGAGAGACCCAATAGAAGGTAGAAGTCCAAGCTTGAACAATCAGAAAAGTCCACTAGAAAGGTGACCACGAAGAAGAAGCCGAAACTGAAGAGCCCAATGTTAAAGAACCCAATAAAGAAGAGCCCAATAAGATCATTGAGAGGGTGGAAGACGAACCCATTCCTTTGGTAGCCAAGATTCACACCAAGAAGGGTGGGTAGGCCAATATTACAGTAAAGGGAGTCAAGCAAAGCCTAGAACCTGAATTTGTGCGCCTTGGGGACCAAAAAGAGGAAAAGTCACAAGAAGAGGAAGAAAAAGAAAAAGAAGTTGAAGTGACTCCTGCCAAGAAGAATTCCACATCACCAAGCTCCTTTGCCAAGCAATAGATGGGCAAGAAAGGCACTAGAAAAGGCCCACCACCTAAAAGGCTCATGGTGAAAAGTTTAGTGAAGCTAGGAAAGGGAAGAGAGTTGAGAGTCTTGCGAGAAAAGAGAGTTGGCCTATCAATTGTAAAGAAGTAAGAGTTATGGAGATTTGAGATGACATCGCTAAAGTCAAGACCTTTCCAAAATTTTTGGCTAACTTTAGTAGTGATGAGGAAGAAGAAACGGGAGTTGAGAGAGAAACAAACGAGAGAGAAACATAAAAGGGTGAGAGAGAGAATGTCTACGGAATGATAAGGAGTAGTTGATGCGTTCGAAACTAGCAAGTATACTAGTCGCACAAGTAATAAAGTGATAAGTAAGATATCGTTCCCACGAGGATTGATTCTAAATGAATTTGTTATTTCCAGCAACAATAAACTAAACAGGGGGGATTTTTGTTGAATGATTTACTAAATGAAATAAGAATGCAAGTAAAGAATAACAAAACAGAAAGTAAATTTGAATGAAAAATCAATGGTAGAAAGCTGGTTAAGGGATCCTTCTCTACCACAAGATATGGATTTGCGAATTAATTGTAGAATTGTCATCTAATTACAGCATTGAAGTTATCAACCGTAGATAACAACAAGCTCTGTTATCCCAATCTTTCCTACTTTGTTGTTAAATAAAACAAGCTCTTTATTTAATCTCTATCCATTAAACAACCTAGAACAAGTTCTCTGAGTTTAATTAAATGGATGCATTATGATAAGAAAGATAGGTTGATCTAAGCAATAAACACACAAGCTCGAATTATTTAACTTAGGTTATATTCTCCAATTGCAATCTCTGATCACAATTTTGCTACTAATGATTAGAAATTCAAGACAATTTACGGATCAAGATTTCTAGTCTAGCAATAGACAATATCCAAATTATATTCAGTTGGCCACCTAAATACAATCCAGTAAGCAATCATAAGCATTAAACATGGGAAAATACAAGCAACTTCAATTAGAGAATTGGATAACAATTCCTTGCACAATCAACTTACAAAAACCATATCAGGGGCTTTGAAATACCCTCAACCAATTCAGATTCAGTTACACATGTTTAAGAACGTGGTAAATACAATACAACATGGAGACATTCTAGAAAATGAAAGGGAAAGGAAAAACTTAGCAAATTTGATGTAATTCTCTTTGGATTGTAGTTCTTCCTCTTTCCAAGCTTCCTTTCTCCTTCAAGAACTCCAAGAGATGAAAGAATTCCAGAGCTGAAGCCTCCACCACGTTCTCCCCTCTTCAAGTTATGAAAATAAAACCCTAAAATGTGTTTAAATACGCTGCTACAGTGACTTGCTACAGTGCCCCGTATTATACATGCTACAGTGGCTTGTGGAATTATATTTCTATACATCTCACACTGTTTTGATTACAACTTTTGGACACTGAATGGATTTATAAACCGTAAATTTCTCCAGAAAATAGACTTCGAGAGCTTTCCAACGGTATATAACATGTCGTCGGATTCATTGTATATCAAACAATTAAATCCGAGAAGATCACTGACTAGCAGAGGTGAAAATGAAGGGTTTTACTCCATTTTTGTGCAAGTTGCTCCAAAACTCCTACAAACAACAAAACCACACAAAAACATAAAAATACCAAAGAATATAGCAAAGAAACAGGACGAATTGATATGAAAATGATATATAAATAGACACTTATCAAATTCCCCCACACTTAGACTTTGCTAGTCCTCGAGCAACTACAACGATATTAAACAAAACTAAATCGAAACAGAATCAAAGAAAAATTAAAACACACAAATGCTTCAACTTGCAAATAGGCCTCAAAGATTGTACTTAATTATAACCCAAGGAAAACTTCAAAATAATGCACTTGATCAAGAATTTTATCTCAAAGATTAGTTTCGCTTCACTTCAATTCCTCGAGTGTGTGTGCAGAGCCATTCTCACCTAATCACTTGTAACCCGGATAAGTTTATGCTTAAAAATGAATCATATTTAATAGTGAAGATGTGTGTATAAATGAACTCCATAGGCCTGCTTTCAAGTCACTCTCCACTAATGTAGACATGTACAACACCAAGGATCAAGTAGGACTTTATTAAGCTTGTAACGTTTGGCTTGGGTGAAGGTATGATCAAGGATAATAATTTGGCTTAAATCACCCACAAACACATAAATCATTCAAGATTATGTAGAGCTCAACCCTATAACACACTTTATTTTAATTCACCAGGTTACTCCCCCAAACTTATTTAGAAAACTCAATCTTCTTTTTTTTTCTCTTCTCTTCTTCTTCTTTTTTTTTTTTTGTAGAAAACAAAAGAAACTACACCCCCACACTTTGTTGTTTCATTCTTTTTAAGAACACCCAAGGGTATAGAACTCTTTTTTTTCTTTTTTTCTTTTTTTTTTTAACTGCAATTTCACTCCCCCACACTTAAACAATACATTGTCCTCAATGTTTAAGTACGTGGAAGATAAGTACAGATTTTTTTTCTCTTTTTTTTTTTTTTTACAAACATAATAAAACTCAATTGCATTGCTCATGGCATAATCCAACCTCCTCTAACTTCCCAAAACCAAAACATAGCTCAAAATGTAATTGCGAATGATTTACATGCTCATAGGTAAGGGATAAACTGTTTGGAACAAATTCAATTAAGGTTAGGAAATCTTTTAGTGAGTGAACAAAGAAAAAGGTTTACAGAGGCTCAAAGGGGTAACTAGGGATCAATTTTAATCAAGGTTGGCTCTTAAGGCTCAAACGGTCCAAAGATGGCCTAAATCATTTACCTAATGTTGCACAGTCTAGATTTCGCTTCGAGGTGACCATCAAAACAAGTTCTAGAATCATTTGAAATCTGAAGAAACACTTAAAATTACATAAACTTTCTATAAGTAAACAAATAACTCATGATAATAGCCTCAAGGCTCAATGTTCAAGCACACAGACAATGCAGCATTTATCATTTTCCAAGAGTTATTCTTAATTCATCATTATTTATCAACGACCACAAAATGCAAGAAAAGAGGTACGTGGCGTTGTAAACTGAGTCAAGATTGTATATTTCAACAATCCTTAGGACCAGGTAGCCCGCAAGGCTTAAGGTTCCTAGCCTATTATACCTTTATTATGAAGAACAAACAAGAAACAAGACACTTCAAACCAACATAAAATAAACAAACTACAGATTTATTTGGAGAGAATGCGTTTCAAAGGTTCAAGAAACCCCATATTCTGCCATTCTCAAGTTGTTTTCCACAAATTTCTCTTTTTGAATCGAAACTAATAAAGACAACACATAACAACTCTAAATTGCATAAAATCAAACTTACTAATAAAATAACAAAGTCCAACAAACCAGCAAACAAAAACAAGTAAGTTAGAATGGGTCTAAAAAGTTTAGAAGTTAACCTCCTTATTCAGCCATTATGGATTAAAGAGATCTAGAATGCGTTTCAAGAGGACTTAAACTTTTTTAAGCCACCACTCTAAAAACCAAGATTAGGAAATATTACCTGGGACGAAAGAAATAACCTGAAAAAAACTCAAAAGAAATAACATGAAAAACTTCAAATAAACACAATAAAAAGAAAGCAAACAAAAACGAAGCAAACCAGCAAATAGAGATTACAGATGGAGTGTTAAATCTGGTTGACGCCTTTTATTGCCTTCTTCAAACCAATTAATCCGAGCTGTTGTTGGATCAGGCGAATAGACGAATTCTTGTAGTTTGTCAATTAACTCCCCTGCAGTTGAAGCTGTAACCAGGATTTGCCTCGCCAACGGTGAGATGAAATTTTTTTCTACAGCTTGATCAAGAAAAGACAACAAACCATCAAAAAAATTATTGACATTTAACAAACCAATGGGTTTTTTTATGGATGTTTAGCTGTGCCCAAGAGGTGATTTGAAATATCTCCTCTAATGTATCATAACCACCCGGCAAAGCTATAAATGCATCGGACTTAACAACCATATGTGCAATACGCTCATGCATACTAGAGACCTGTAACTCTTCCCCAATTGTGTTGCCTACGATATCTAGTACAGCTAATGGTTTAGGGATAATGCCGAGAACTTTGCTTCCTCCTAAGGATGCAGCTGTCGACACACACCCATTAACCCAAGACTACCCCCTCCGTAAATCAAATGAATACCCCTCGCAGCTAATGTCCTACCAAGATCAAGAGCTGCTGTTGTAAACTCTCCATCTTTACCAAATTGCGATCCACAAAATACGCATATATTTTGGAATCGCCGAATTTGTGTTTTCTCCATTTCTACAAGTGCTCTAACCTTGTGTAAGACAATGATGCACGTTAGGTAATATGCTTTTCAAGTGTAAGACAGGTTATAATAATGACATTTGAAAATATAGAGAATGGATATATACACACATAAAACTCTCAAATTTGATACATGGGGACATAATTTCGGTGGGGGTTGCTCGATGCAGATTTATCGCCCCGAGATTTAAAAAAATAGATATGCTTTTGGTGGGGTTTGACAAAACCTCCACACTTGTCGCCCACGTGTGCATGAAAAATGGAGATAAACTTTCGGTGGGGTTTGAAAAAAAACTGCCACACTTGTCTCCCACGTGAAGCATGAAAAGTAAAGATATACTTTCGGCGGAGGTTGACAAAACCTCCACACTTGTCTTCCACGTGTGCTTATCTCATGAGGTAGTCATCTGGTTTGTCAAAAAGAAAACTTGAAATTAAAACAAACAAAATCAACAAACAACAACAACACAAAAACAACATTGATAATCAGATCAAACGAAACAAGAAAGAAATAAAATCGGACAACAACTACACACATTCAAATATACAAGTAGTTGTGATTGTGGCTGTGGCTCACATCTTCCTCTGGTTTTACGTCCAGTAACGGTTGAAACGCCTTCTATGAGTCGAGGATTTGTTCCCATCCAGTTTTCTTATAAACTGGCAAACAGGGTCGTTTTTAGTCAGATTCCCTAGACTATAACACTGCAATTCATCACGAAATTGTGTACATAGATTAAGCAATTCACGCTGAACAAGTCCACAAGAATGTGACTCGAGAGTTAACAAAACATTATCCAGCGACTCAGTACTCAGACCATTCTTAATAAATGATAGTTTATCTTCTCTGTTCCTAGACACAAAACCTAATGAACGACAAGTCTGGTTACAATTCCATCTAGCACATTTATAACATACTTGTAACCATTTTGCTCTTCGCCTCTTGGCGTAGTAGCTTTTTCCTAGACCAGGCATGTATTTTGCGAGATTAATGTCCGGCTCACCGGACAATCTCACCTTGGCTTCGATAAGCCATCGGATGTCCGCAGGCACATTTAGGAGCATCAATGCCCAAAGTCTAGTAATCCGTACTTTATAAATTTTGAACATAGCATTTTGAGGAAGTGAAGGAAAATATTTACGAAGGTTCGACAGAAAGATATCGGCATCCATTGAAGAGAAGAAAATGAGAGATATTACCGATAATGCAATTGAGTTTGTTCTTCTCCCAGATATGCACGTTTCGAACCTTCGGATAATGGCCTCAACTCCCGTTTGAATGTTTCCTCAAGCTGTTGCACAAATGAATTCGAAGTACGGAATAATCAAATTAAACAAAAGGAAGGAAAAGAAAAGAGCAGAAACGAAACTAAAGACACATAAAAGAGATAACAACACAATAGCAACAAATTCAAAACAAGTAAACGAAATATACAAACAAATAAACACAGATGGCAAAGAGAGATAAAAAACCTGATCTGAATTTGATGGCTTAAGAAAGGAATCTCTCGAGCCACAAAAACGATCATTATACTTATTTTCATTTGCTTTCTTTCTTTTATTATTTTTCAAAAAAGGGTGGCCTCCAATAAGCGCTTGTGTTAACGTCCTCAGGCCGACGTTTGTTCCATCATGGCAGGGTCCAATCTCTGCTGTGCTTCTCTAGTGGGCTTGGATCCTTTTTCCAACAAGAATTGGTGCATGCATATGGCTGGGCCATGGATGTTAGCAATCGTCCACCCTATAGCTATTTTGTGGTATGTAAGTATTCGGACGAGTTTCTCTTCTTGTATTCGTGCAAGGCCCATTTCTATTATAATTGGCAAAAGGATCATGCACCAAGGAATCAGGCCTCAAGATGACTGGAAGAAGCTTAAAAGCTCCAAGGCAGGGGATGTCATCACAGAAGGAATGAAACTTTCTCTTAGATAAAGGGAAATTGAATGTACGAAACATCATACCTATTGTGGTTTATTGCTATGGTCTCATCTAAGCTTGCCACAACTTCCTCCATTTCTTTGGACACTTGTATCAAAATTTCTGACTCCTTAGAATTTGCTGTCCCTATGTGCTCATTAATAGCTATATCCAATCCATTCTTGCGAGTTAACTCAAAATATTGTTGTGGCAAAGAATCAACAACGTCTACTGCAAAAACAGAATGTAAGTCACTAGAGTACCTTATTGCCTCAAAAATATTGAAATATATCACCTTGCCATCAAACTCTATGATGAGAGTGCCATCATGAACATCAGTCTTGGTTCTAACAGTTTTCGAGAATGGTCTCTCTAACAGAATCGGAGTTGGATTAGGAGATGTCTCATCCTCTATTTCAAGGACATAGAAGTTTGCTGGGAAAACCAATTGATTCACCTGCACAAGCACATCTTCCACAACTCTTTTGGTATATGCATTAAAACGATCAGCAATTTGAATGGTAATACCAATTTTCGCAAAAGGTCCAAGATTTAAAGAAGCATAAATAGAATATGGCATGATGTTAATAGATGCTTCTAAATCTAACATAACTCTTTCAAACTTGGTTTTACCAATGGTGCATGGCATGGTGAACGTACCTGGATCTTTGCACTTTAGAGGAATTTTCCTTTGCAATACAGCTGAAACATCTTCCCCCACACTTACTTTCTCATTTCTTTTTAACTTTCTTTTGCTGGTGCATAACTCCTTGAGACATTTTGTATAATGAGGTACTTGCTCGATAGCATCCAGAAGTGGTATATTTACCTCGATTTTGTGAGAAGTTTCCAGGATTTCTTGTTCTTGTTCCTCCTTCTTCGATTTTGCAAATCTACTAGGAAAAAGTGGAGAAGAAACATATGAAGGAATGGGAGTTATAGGATTTACCTGAGAAGTCAGTGTTTTGTTCATGGTGGAAGTGGTGTCATCTCCTTCATCAGTTTGTGATTTTTTGGGTAGGACATCTAATTGCTCTCCATTTTGCAAAGTTATCGAACAAGAATTCTCTCTTGGATTGATCACCGTTTGACAAGATAATTCTTTTGAGCCTTGGCCCTCGAATTTGCTCATGCTAGTGGCCAATTGTCCCATTTGATTTGCCAGGTTTTGGATACTTGCCCCAGTTTCCTGCTGGAATTGCATTGTGTTAGTGGCAAGTGCATTAACAATATCTTCGAGAGACATACCTGAGTTTTGTGAAGCTGGTTGCGGTGCTGGATGTGGCATTGGTGGTGGTTGCATTTGAAATGGTTGCTGCACTCTAGGTTGATTGAAACTTTGTGGCCGATTTGGTATCACATTTGGAGTGATTGGTTGATGATTCCAGTAACTGAAATTATGTTGATCTTCCCATCCAGCATTGTAAGTGCTAGAGAAAGGATCATACCATTGCCTCGTTTGTCCTGGAAATCCACCCATGGCATTGGCTTGTTCCATATATTCTTCTTGTAAAGTTGGATACATGTCGATTGGATGCTCCATCGTAGAATATATCCCACATTCATAAGATTTTTGCATATCTCCTACAGCCATGTTTTCCACAAGAGAGGTTAGCTCAGAAAGTTGTTGTTCAATGTTCGGAGTGCTTACCTCATTTACACTCCAATGTAATTGTGGCTCAAATCGGCTACTGAATTGTTGGAAGTTTACTGCCATGTCGCCTAAACACAAACAATCAGAAAAGAAAAACAAAAAATACGAATCAACAATGAAAACAAAATAACAAATCGATTAGAAAATCAATCCCCGGCAACGGCGCCAAAAACTTGATGCGTTCGAAACTAGCAAGTATACTAGTCGCACAAGTAATAAAGTGATAAGTAAGATATCGTTCCCACGAGGATTGATCCTAATTGAATTTGTTATTCGAAAGCAAAAACAGAATAAATGGGGGGGGTTTTGTTGATTGATTAACTAGATGAAAAACTAAATACGAAGGCAAATAAAGAATAACACAATGCAAACTTAATTGAAGTGAGAATTAATCAATGGTAGAAATCTAGTTAAGGGATCATTCTCTACCACAAGATATGGATTTGCGAATTAATCATAGAATTGTCATCCAATTACACCATTGAAATTATCAACCGTAGATAACAACAAGCTCTGTTATCCCAATCTTTCCTTACTTTGTTGTTAAATAAAACAGGCTCTTTATTTAATCTCTATCCATTAAACAACCTAGAACAAGCTCTCTAAATTTAATTCAATGGATGCATTACGATAAGAAAGATAGGTTGATCTAAGCAATAAACACACAAGCTCGGATTATTTAACTTAGGTTATATTCTCCAATTGCAATCTCTGATCACAATTTTGCTACTAATGATTAGAAATTCAAGACAATTACGGATCAAGATTTCTAGTCTAGCAATAGACAATATCCAGATTATATTCAGTTGGCCACCCAAATACAATCCAGCAAGCAATCATAAGCATTAAACATGGGAAAATACAAGCAACTTCAATTAGAGAATTGGATAACAATTCCTTGCACAATCAATTCACAAAAACCATATCAAGGGCTTTGAAATCACCCTCAACCAATTCAGATTTAGTTACACATATTCAGACACAATACAAATACAATACAATACATAGCAATTCCAGAAAATGAAAGGGAAATGAAAACTTAGCAAATCTGATGAAATCTCTTAGGATTTGTAGTTCTTCCTCTTTCCAAGCCTTCAATCTCCTTCAAGAACTCCAAGAGATGAGAGAAATCCAAAGATGCAGCCTCCTCCACGTTCTCCCCTCTTCAAGTTATCAAAATAAAACCCTAAAATGTGTTTAAATACTCTGCTACAGTGACTTGCTACAGTGCCCCGTATTATACATGCTACAGTGACTTGTGGAATTATATTTCTATACATCTCACACTGTTTTGATTAGAACTTTTGGTACACTGAATGGATTTATAAACCGTAAATTTCTCCAGAAAATAGACTTCGAGAGCTTTCCAACGGTATATAACATGTCGTCGGGTTCATTGTATATCAATACAATTAAATCCGAGAAGATCACTGACTAGCAGAGGTGAAAATGAAGGGTTTTACTCCATTTTTGTGCAAGTTGCTCCAAAACTCCTACAAACATCAAAACCACACAAAAACATAAAAATACCAAGGAATATAGCAAAGAAACATGGACGAATTGATATAAAAGTAATACATAAATAGACACCTATCAGTAGTAGATTTTACCATTAGAAGGAGAATGAGAAAATAATTGAACAGACAGTTGAGAAGGGCAAAGAAGTTGCCAAGGAAAAAGCTAAAGAGGAAGAGGATCAAGCAACTAAAGAAGACTCAAGCGAATGCTAGCATTTGGGATTTGCTAATATCATCCTAAAAACAAAGAAAAGCCACAACGAAGGATTTGGCAAAGGTAGAGATATCAATGGCTACTACTACTAGTGACATGTTGATGGCCTTGACTAGAGGAGAACTCATGGGGTTAAAAAGAGGGCCATGATCACCTTTACTAATAAGGATCTACCATTTGAAGGAAGGAATCATAACAAGCCAGTGTTCATCACCAAAAAAATTGGTAGGAAGACATCTCCTTGTATCACGGTAGACGATGGGTCTATCGTTAATATTATGCTTATAAAGATATTGCACAAGTATGGGGTCAATGAAGATGAACTTGAGCCTTGTGAGATGGTGATCAGGCCTATGATGACTCAAAGAGGAGTGTTATTGGGATCTTCAAAGCCTCAATGAAGATGGGCCAATTGAAGTCATGACAGAATTCATTGTCCTTGACATTCCAGATATACTACCCTATTGGAACAAGCATGGTTCCATCCACTAGGTGAAGTCCCTTGCACTTTACATTAGAAGATTCGATTCAACATGGATGGGGAGATTATAGCCATTCATGCTGCCTTAACTATGCACCAGCTACTTTAAATGTTAAGGTTAGAGAAATACCTTACATGGGAGGCTTTCATGTAGCCATGATTGATGAAGTCAGCCTAATTATAGCTGGGATAATGAAGAAACAAGGGTACTTGCCAACAACTGGGCTTCGGAGGAATAGATGTGGCTCACCATCCTTTTTAGATTTCGAAGGCTAAACTTCTAGAAGAGGTTTGGGCTACAATTCTGAATGAGAAGAATGAGACTTTGAGCCCGAGAAAGGGGGATTCATCAAATTAGTCAAAGCCTAAGTTGTGAAGTACGTGGGAGCTGCTGAACCATGGGGGTTTTCAAGGGAATGTCAAAGGCCGGATTTGAGATCTTCGAAGATATCCTTAAGATAGAAGTCCCCAAGGGGAATGATACGGCTGGAGAAATGGAAAAGATGACCATCAAGAAGGAGAAGCCTCAAGATCAAGCTCCGCTAATGGACCTGTCCATCGACCTTATTGCCTTCATCAAAGAAGGAATCAAAGATGTATCTTAAGAGGATGTGTTATTACCTAATCTTTTCGAAGAAGAGGACATTGTTTATCTAAATATGATGCAATAAAGAATCAGTTTGCTTACTTGTGTGATGTCTTTCTTAATGGCATTATGCATCATGATTTGCATTTCACTAGCATATTTGACATCCATATCGTTCAAACTCATGACATTAATCTTGGTACAATCGAAAAACCCAACAACATATGCATTGCACTTGATACAACTTCTAAAGAGAGAGAGAGAGATTTGAAAAATTACTAAAGAAACATCAAGAAGTCTTCGCTAGGTCCTATGATGACATGCCTGGAATCGAGAGAAGCATTGCTGAGCTTACGATTCCAACTTACCTGCACACGAAGTCGGTTAAGTAGAAATTGAGGAGGATAAAACCGGGGTGGACTTAAAAAATCAAAGAGGAAGTCTCCAAGCAAATTGAAGCTATGTTTTTTGAAGTGGTGAAATATCCAAAATGGTTAGCCAATATCGTGCTAGTACAGAAGAAGGATAGAAGGGTTCGAATGTGTGTAGACTACTGAGACTTGAACAAGGCCTCACCAAAGGATGATTTTCCTTTGTCTCACATTGATATGTTGGTAAACAGTGTTGTTGCTAGTGTAATGTTTTATTCCATAGATGGGTTTTCTAGATACAACCAGATAACGATGGCCAATAAAGATAAGATAAAGATGACCTTCATTATGGAATGGGAACCTACTATTACAAGGTAATATTCTTCAAATAGAAGAATGCAGGGGCCACTTAGCAACGAATGACGATGACGTTATTTTGTAACATGATGCATAAGGAGGTAGATGTTTATATGGATGACATGACGGTGAAATACGAGACTCAAGAAGGTCACTTTAAGGCCTTAGATAGGTTCCTAGAAAAGATGAAGAAATAAAAACTACGGCTAAATCCGAAGAAGTGTGTCTTCAAAGTCACCTTAGGAAAGTTGTTGGGATTTATAGTTGGCAAGACCGGGATAGAAGTAGAGCCAAACAAGGTTTAGCCCATTACGAAGATGCCGTCACCTAAGACAGAAAAAGAAGTTGGTTTTTTGGGGAAGATCAAATACATCAGTCGGTTTATTTCTAAACTGACAATTATTTTTGCACCAATCTTCGGGCTTTTAAAAAAGGATCAATCGATAGAATGGAATGATCAGTTCCAAGAGACATTTGAGAAGA
The DNA here is from genome assembly GCA_013180625.2 of Boswellia sacra. Taxonomy (NCBI): domain Eukaryota; kingdom Viridiplantae; phylum Streptophyta; class Magnoliopsida; order Sapindales; family Burseraceae; genus Boswellia; species Boswellia sacra. The sequence goes on from SNVD02004116.1 coordinate 28,581, forward strand.
TTAAGATGTACTTGCAGAATCCACTAGTTTTGAGACCGCCAAAACCTGGTAAAATTTTCATTATTTACTTGGCTCTTGAGGAGGGGGCCATCAGTACTATTCTGGCATAAAAAGACAAGAACGGCATAGAACATGCCATCTGTTATCTTTGCAAGAAGTTGCTACCATATGAGATGAAGTATAGCTATATAGAGAAAACATGCTTGACCATGATTTGGCTCTCAAAGACGTTGAGGCATTATTTTTAGTCTTATAAAATTAAGGCTATCTCAAAGGAGGATTCAATGAAGTACCTTTACTTGGCACCAGCATTGGTGAGAAAATTAGCAAGATGTCTAGTGTAGTTGTCAGAATTTGAGATAAAGTATGTCACCAAGAATGTGGTGAAAGGAAGAGTAGTAGTAGAATTCTTGGCTATGAACCCGGTCGATGATGATGAACCATGGGAGTTGGAACTGCCAGATGAACATTTGGGGCTAATCTCGATAGTGGGATGGAGGATGTTCTTTGACGGAGCCATCAATCGCAATGGTGCTGTAATAGGAGTTACTCATGTATCTGTTGACCAAGGTATGGCAACCCAAGAGGGGGGGTGAATTGGGTTTTTATTTATCAAAACAGATTTAGAAAACTTTTCTTGAAATATCAAAATTAGTTCACTCTTTCTTTGAGAATAAAGGTGAAGAAGATGAAATTAGAATTTATCAAAGATGCAATCAAAAGAATAATAATAATGAACAATCACAAGTGCAAGTAAATGTAAAGAGGAAAGGGATAGAGAGAGTGCAAACTCAATTTACGTGGTTCGGCAAACCTTGCCTACGTCCACGGGCTCCCAGCTCCTCCACAAGCTAAGCTTTCCACTAAGTTGTAGAATACTTTACAACATGCTTGATGAACAACTTCACCAAGACTTTTTCCTTCAACTCTTGATAACACCACACACTACAAAAAAGTAAGCTATATACTACGGCCTTCTACGGCGGTTTTTTAAAACCACCTTAGACAGTGAGCATCTATCACTATCTACGGCTGTTACGTAAACCGCCATTTAAAGGCCTTAAAAACCCCAAATAATTTCACCCGAATATGGCCTTTATCTTTTAATTTTGCTCTTGCCTCTTCCCTTAAGCTCCCCCCAATTGCTCGAACCCTAATTTTCTGATAAAATCTTGCTTCTTAATCACTTTGTAGTGCAAATTTTTCCATTTTTCTTGATTGATTCACTTTCAAAACCGCTTCTCTCTCGGCTCTCTCGGTCTCAGGTACGGTTCCCTCTCACTCTCTCTACGCTCTTGGTTCCATTGCAATTCTCCTCTCACTCCTTCTCATTCTTCTGTTTCTTCCTACGTCCCCTGGCCTTCATCATTCATAGATGATAAGTACTTGTACACCTCATCCCGGCCCCTCCACCGTCCTCCCGGCTCGACCACCGAGTCCACCTCGCCTTCCTGCGATGATCCCTGTCTCCTCTTCTCCTTTCATCCAGTCCAACCTACCTCCTCCTGCTTCTCCCTCAACCAATCAGAAGGTGTCGCCTGTCCCCACAGCTCCTCCACCTCCCCTCCTTCCGTCCACCAACTCGGGCGGTTCTCGTCCGCACATTGGCACGAGCGGGTTTGGGCCACCGCCTAACACGTTGACGGAGCCGGTTTGAGATACGATGAAGAGAGATCTGTCGCAGATTGTGAGTAATTTGAAACTGGTTGTATTTTCAAATTCGTATAGGGAAAATCCAGGGAAAGCGTTGAGAGATTGGGATCTGGGGGGCCCATTCTTCTTTATAGTGTTTCCTAGGCTCACCCTTTCATGGTTCGCCTCTGTCAAGAAGGTTAGCGTTCAATTTACTTGCATTTGTTTTGGTTTTATTTATCAACATAATGGGAGAGTGAAAATGAAGATAAATAAATGAATGAATCAACTAAAATAAAATAAATTATGTGGAAATAATCTTTACCAAATCAGTTTTTGATATTTTAGTTTCATAAGTACAGTATTACCTGCTACGAGCCTCTTGATGGGAGACCAGAATTTAGAGCAGATAAAGAGCTGAATTTGATGTTGGAAACATTACAGATGGAGATTATTGCAATTTATCCACAAGTGGATTGTTTGATCGTATTCTGTCAACTTCAACAAAATACTAATGTTTTAATTTAGTAATTTCCTCCTCTACTTTTAGATTTTGGGTAGAATATAGTATATCCTTCAATGCATGAGATGCTCATTTTTTGCATTTGCTTGTAACTGGGCAGCTTTGGATTCCCTGGCCGGATGGCTAACATGGATCAGGCTTGGGTCTATGAATTATGAATTATTAAAAACAAATTTATTTGTTTTTAATTGTGCAATTTCCAATCAATTTCCTAATCTTTGAACTTTCATTTGAAGATTGTTGTTGAACGAAATTTCACTAAGGGACGTAGAACAGAACAAGTACAGGCTTCTTGTCTATATTGTGCTTGTAGATTTGAAATATCTTCAGGTGTTGTTTTTATGCTAATGATTTGTAGTCATATATATGTTGTTTTCTCCTTGTTAACACCAATATACAATGTTAGTCTGAAATCAAGACATGGTGAGGCAACTGTATATGCATCAATTTGCTTATACAAAAAGAAAGAAATAAAAATTTAGGCCTTAAAGGTAAAATTATGGATTTGCTACTGGTCTGATGGGGTTCATGCTTGATTTTCTTTTGAACCAATGAATCTGTGTATTAAAAATAGGAAATTGACAATGGAAGGAGAAGATTGTGAATAGTGGGGAGAAGGATAGCAAGAAGGATAAAAAAAAAACAAAACTAAATCATTAAAGATGTAATTTCAGTCAATATTCATTCATGTCAGTAACGACAAGTTTACTGGCTGACCTATGAACAAACAACCCAGGCAATTTAAACTTTTTGATCAAATGACTCTATCCATACTCTAAGCTCTAGTTAATATACACATGCTAGCTAATTGCTATAGTTTAAAATTTAGAGGTTAATAGAATAGGCTTATTTATTTTAATGAAAAGGGCTTGAGGAATAAAATCGCTTAGTTTAACACACAAACAAACATTCTAATGATTTTCATTTCACCGTGTATGTCATATGCTAACATCAAGTACACAAGTACATGTTTGACATTCTTTTAAAGTAAATCATGTATGCGTACATTGATGTGTCCTAAATGGGTGATTACAGGATTTGGTAATATTGACTTGTCCATTTTCAAATTCTACAATAAAGATACTTGCTGACATGACATCTGAATCTCTCTCTCTCTCTATATACAGGGAAAAGATGAAGCCATTTCTTCTTATTGACTTTGCTATTTACTTAAATATCAACGTGTAAGGAAGATTTTTTTTCCTTCTGTTTATATTAATATTTCTCAATCATCTTTTGGAACTCTCTCTCTCTCTCTCTCTCTCACATACACACACACACACACACACAAGTAGGTTCCAATATTGACTTTCCTTTCAGTTTTTGCAATGTTAACTTATTGTTGCTTTCATCAAAATTGTTTTGCAGTTATGAGCTAGGTGCTGTATATTTGTAGCTGTGCTAAGTGCTATACCTTGCTGATGAGAATAATTTTCAAAAACAAATTGATCCTTCCATTTTTCTGCCTAAATTTACTAACCGTAAGTTCTTAAAACCAATTTAGAATGATTGGCTAATGAAGTTTGTCTTCTTTGCAAGCTTTAGTTTGTAAAAATTCAGTTGGAGTGCTGTTTTAGCTCTTTCTAATTAAATGATTTTTTAATCTGCCACATCTTCTCTCTTTGCTTTCTCTAAGGTCATTCTGGCACATTAGTCATTTTTGTATTTGATATGTGTATATGATTTCACCATATTGTGTTTTTCCTGAGATTCTTTCTCTAGTGGTTTAAGAATTACATTGTACTACTGCATCCCTATCATAGGATTATACAATTGAATGGCAGAACTTATAGTACAGGAATGGATTAAATATTTAGTAAGAAGAACTTGAAGTGCCGGAATAAAGATGTTTGGCTCTTTTTTCGCATTATTTTGCAATTGGGTTTCTTAGTTCACAAATAAGAACATTTGAGTACTTAAACAACATAAGAGCATGTCAAGGTGATTTGAGGTTTTTATTTTCATGAAGTGGCCAAAATTAGAAGTCTTATCTTCATGATAGATCATGCTAAAGCCAATGAAAAATAAAATCTTGACCAATACATAAACCATAAAACTCATATAACTCATGGCCAACCTGTTTTTTTATCCTTTTATGCTCTCTTTTTTCGCGTAAATATGGTGTAGCTTTATTCCTTCTTCCAATGAATCTCAATGAATCAGTAGGCTTATTTCTGATTAACATTTATTTTCTGATATGATTTTCACTCTACAGTTTCCTTCTTTTCTCGGTTGATTTATGTCAAACGTTGAAAACTATGATGCTATTTTAAGAGACTATGTGTTGTGGGTGCATTAAAGAGCTAAAAATCGCTTCTGTAATTAAAAAAGTAGCAGATTGTGACTGACTTCTACAATGGCTCTTTTTTAGATTTCAAATTTTATTTAGCAATAAGCATCTCCCTATTGATCCATGGATTTGAAGTCTTCTGGTATAAAGAAATTTATAACTATTGATGAATTCTGTAGGGAGGAGGTTTTCTCATTATGGTACGGTGATGTTTTTGGCTTCTTTATAGGTGTTCATCTCTTTGAAGTTCCTGGAAGAAAAAAGTTTATTTCCCATTCCTCTACTCAGGTGGTTCTAGTCTTCTGGAAGAAACATTTTCTTGTGTCTTTGTTCTTCTTCGTATTGTCCTCTTTAAATTATATTATGCTTCCCATATAAACACAGCCAACTATTTATCAAGCTAATTTAGTTTTGGAAATGTCGACTCCTTGATTTAGAAATCAATTACGTCTAGATATGCTTAACAATTAATTACATCTAGATATGATTCAAAAATCAATTACATTTAGAAAAAAAGAAATGACATTATTTTTTTCATTTTTGGTGTTATATTTTGGAAATACCATCATATCTTCTCTTGTGTATTTGGCATTAGATCTATAGCAATCTAATTGCAGCATTTGGAATCTTACACTTTAATGCCTTGTTAACAGTGAGTTGTTACAGAGTGAGTTTCTTAATGGACCAAGAGATAATTTGGAAGAACGTGAAGCAGCAATAGAGCCAAAGGGAGAAAATAGATCAGCAGGAGTTGTTGCTGGAATTCATTTTGATGATACAACAAAGAAAACGGGATGTTGCTGACAAGTTACAGGCCACTGTTTCTTTTATTTTTTTGATATTGAAGAAGTTATGAAGCAGCAAACAATTCTTAGGAAAAAGAGTGGCTCACATGCAGAGTTGGGGAAGGATGATCAATCGATGTTGAATCACATGCAGATCGTGATTCAAACCATGAGAACGAACTGACGTGTTGTTTAATTGTTTGATTATAACATGTTGAATAGTATGGATGATGATTGCAATATATTTGGTTTTTTTGGATTATGATTGAACCATTATATGAGATATTTTTGTATATGATTTCATTTCATTATATTCATTAAATGAATGATCACAAAATTATATCCAAACATTTTTTTGAGACAGGTTAATTATTTTATAAACAACAAATAAATATAGAATAGCACAAGCAGCAAAACAATTTTAAGAAAAATTTTTGCTAATCATTTACGGCGGTTTACTGATCGACGCAAAAAAATTTTTCTCACTATTTAAGACGATTACCCATCAACCCACGACAGTTGTACAAAAATTGTATAAAAACTTTTTACGGTGGTTCTGTGACTTTTTACGACGGTTTTGTGACTTTTTACAGCGGACACAAAACCGTCGTAAAAAGGTGTGGTGATTACCAATCCTGTTTCGTCGCATATTTTTGCATCAAACAACTAAACCGTCGTAAAAACTTATTTACGACGGGCCAAAACCTCCGTAAAAGCTTTTACTGCGGTTGTTTTTACGGCGGTTGAGAACCGTCGCATAACTATCACAAATGACTATTTACGACGGTTTTAGCCCGCCACAAATAATCTTCCCTGTTGTAGTGACACCAAGAGTTCTCTCAAGGATAACTTTTATCCTTTACAAGAAGATCTCTCTCCACCACAATACAAGAACAAAAAAAATTTTTACAACAAAAGTACAACTCTTTTCAAAGAGTAGATAAAGAATATAAAAGCTCTCTAAATTTGATATTTCTCTTGTTTTTTTTGATTGATAGATACTTATTGAATGCATGGGACAAAGGCTCCTTTTATAGGCAAATGGGATGAACTTAATCAAGTGAAGACACTAACTCCAAATTTTTTGCCCACCATAAAAACCAAAATTTTGTCTATCATTTTTGTCAATGTTCTGCTTGAAATTTGAAAATCTACCAAACATAAAAGATCTGTAAAATTGAACAAGCTTTCCAACGCATCAAGGACCAAGTCATTTTGATATCTATAGCTCATGATATGGCCAAAATACCTTTTGGTGCTCATGTGACTTGATTTTTCTTCTCTGTGTCAGTCCACTGACTTACATGTGTATTATGTCGGCCTTCCATTTGAAATTTTAATTTTTTCAAAGAATATGAAATGTGCTCCATTGAATCATCTTTCCAATTCCACAAGAATCAAGTCATTTGAATACATCTAGCTCAAGATATGAGCAAAATATCATTCGGTGCTCATATGAGTTGATTTTTCTTTTTTGTGTTAGTCCACCAAATTCCATGTCGATTATGTTGGCCTTCAATTTCAAATTTGAATTTATTCAAAAAATATGAAATGTGCCCCATTAAGTCCTCTTTCTAATGCCTCAAGAATCAAGTCATTTTGATATTTCCAGCTCAAGATATGTCCAAAATAGTTTTTGGTGCTCATGTCAGTTGCTTCCATTTGTCTTTCAACTTGCATGATGATTTGGACAACCTTGCACTTGAAATTTGAATTTCTTTAAAACATATGAAATGTTATAAATTGAGTAAGCCTTCCAAAGGCTCAAGAATCATATCATTTGAACATTTTTAGAGAAATATATGATCAATTGATTGAACATTACTCATGTATCACATTCTTTGAGTCAAACCTTGTTCTTAAACTTTGGTGCCTTTAACATGTAGTCTTCTCCTTAGCTTCAACATTTCATTTTAATAAGCCTCTTCTTGATTTTACAATTATTTCAATGATATTGCTCTTGCACATAAATAAACATGTTAGTAAATCACAATGAATCAATGTGTGTTGTTATCATCAAAATTATCATGTAGCCTTAGGGCTAACAATCTCCCATTTTTTGATTATTACAAACCATTGATTGCTTTCAAATAATATCTAAAATAAAGAATGAAAATAAAATAAAAAATAAACAAAAAAATGGCACTTGTTATGAATATTATGAATACAAGCAATCCAACCATTTCTCCCCCTTTTGTTATCATCAAAAAGATGTAATCAAATTAACTACTCCCCCTAAATATATTCTCCCCCTTAACATATGCTACCATTCAAAGATTATCATATTAAAGCAAAACTAAGACATATCCAATATGCCTAATTCTCTTCTAATTATGGAAAATCTATCTTGACTAAGGGGTTTAGTAAATATATCGGCTAATTGTTTATCGGTGGGAACAAATTCTAAAAAAATATTACCTTTTTGCACATGACCTCTAATAAAATGATGTCTAATCTCTATATGCTTAGTCCTAGAGTGTTGTATGGGATTTTTTGAAATGTTGATGGCACTTGTATTGTCACATTTGATGGGAATATGATCAAATACCATACCATAATCTTTTAAAATTTGTTTCATCCAAAGAGATTATGCACAACAACTTCCTACTGCAATATACTCGGCTTCCGCGGTTGATAAGGCAACAGAATTTTGTTTCTACTAAACCATGAGACTAATGCATGTCCTAGAAAATGGCAAGAGCCATTAGTGCTCTTTCTATCAAGAAGACTTCCAGCAAAGTCCGCATCGGAATAACTAATTAGATCAAAATTATCACACTTAGGATACTAAAGACCTAGGTTTATGGTTCCAAGAAGATATCTAAATATCCTTTTGACAGCCTTAAGGTGAGATTCCTTTGGACAAGATTGAAATCTAGCACACGTACATACACTAAACATAATATCAGGTCTGTTAGCAGTTAAATATAAAAGAGAGCCAATCATACCTCGATATTTTGTTACCTTAACATCTTTTCCTTTCTCATCCTTATCAAGCTTGGTTGATGTACCCATAGGTGTGTTATATGTCCTTGAATTATCCATGCCAAACTTCTTAAGAAGATCTCTTGTGTATTTAGCTTGATTTATGAAGATACCATCTATTGATTGCTTGATTTGAAGTCCAAGCAAGAAATTTAATTCTCACATTAAGCTCATTTCAAATTCTTGTTGCATGCACTTGGAAAATTCCTCACATATAGAAACATTAGTAGCATCAAATATAATATCATCAACATAGATTTGAACAATTAACAAATCATCATTTTTTGTTTTAACAAAAACAGTAGTATCAACTTTTTTCATTTCAAAATCATTATCAATGGGAAATTTGCTCAATCTATGATACCATGCTCTTGGTGCTTGTTTTAAGCTATAAAGTGCCTTTTTGAGTTTGAAAACATGGTTTATAAAATCATGATTTTGAAAACCAAGAGGTTGCTCTACATATACTTCCTCCATAATGTAACCATTTAAAAATGCACTTTTGACATCCATTTGATATAATGTAAAATTTTTATAGCATGCAAATGCACACAACATTCTAATGGATTCTAATCTAGCAACCGGTGCAAAGATTTCCTCATAATCAATACCTTCTTCTTGATTATATCCTTGAGTAACAAGTCTAGCTTTGTTTCTAATAATGGTGCCATTTTCATCTACTTTATTTCTAAAAATCCATTTAGTGCCTATAATAAAATGATTTTTGGGTCTAGGGACTAATTCCCAAACTTGATTTCTCTCAAATTGGTTCAATTCATCTTGCATAGCTAAAATCCAACTTTCGTCATTTTCGGTTTCTTTAAAAGATTTTGATTCAAATTGAAAGACAAATGCAAAATGATCACAAAAGTTCCTAAAAGAAGAACTAGTTCTCATACGTTGTGATGGTTCACCAATAATAAGATCTTTAGGGTGAGCTTTTGCGTACCTCCATTCCTTTGGTAATTATTGGGAAGAATCATTTACTTCCTCAAGATTTTCTTGTTGAAGTTGTAATTCATCTTGGCTCTTTTCATCAAGCCTTGATTCCTTGATTTGCCTTTCTACCTCAACAAAATCATCATCTAAATTCTTTGACGAAATCACATTAGTTTCATCAAATTTAACATGCATAGATTCTTCAATAGTAAGAGTCTTTCTGTTAAAAACTCTATATGCTTTACTATGGTTGGAGTAGCCAACAAAAATTTCAACATCGGCCTTTGCATCAAATTTTCCAAGGTTATCCTTGGTATTTAAAATAAAACATTTACATCCAAAAACTTTAAAAAATCCAATGTTGGGTTTTCTTCCTTTCCAAAGTTCATAAGGAGTTTTCTTTATTAAAGCTCTAATATGAACTCTATTGATTATAAAGCATGCGGTATTAACAGCTTCGGCCCAAAAATATTTTGACAAATTATTTCTAAGTAACATGGTCCTAGCCATTTCTTGGATAGTCCCATTTTTCCTCTCAACAACACCATTTTATTGCGAAGTTCTAGGTGTGAAAAAATTATGTTCAAAACCATTTTCATCACAAAGATTTTCAAATGCAACATTGTCTATTTCACCACCATGATCACTCCTAATGGACACAATAGAATACCCTTTTTGATTTTGGACTCTTTTTGCAAATTTTGAAAAAGCTTGTGCGACCTCATTTTTCGTTTTCAAGAATAACACCCAAGTGAATCTTGAATAATCATCCACAATAATAAAAACATAATAATTTCCACCAAGGCTTTGAGTTCTTGATGGTCCAAATAAATCCAAATGAAGCAATTGTAGAGGTTTATTTGTTGAAATAAATTTCTTTTGTTTAAAAGAAGTTCTCACTTGTTTTCCAAATTGACAAGCATCACAAATCTTATCCTTTTCAAATTTTATTTTTGGAAGACCATCAATTAAATCATTTTTAGAAATTTATGAAATTGTATCCACGCTAGCATAACCTAATCTTCTATGCCATAACCAAGCATCATGATTAATAATAAAACACTTTTCTACATATTCATTAACATCAATATCAATTATATAAATATTACCACATCTATTACCAATAAATAATGTCTTATTGTTACTAACATCCTTAATCACACATCTGTTAGGATCAAAAGTAACAAAATATCCCTTATCACACAATTGACTAATGCTAATTAAATCATGTTTCAAACCATTAACAAGCAAAACATCTTCAATAATAGGTGAAGAAGGGTTACCAATATCACCATGTCCGATTACCCTTCCTTTGGCATTATCACCGAATGTCACATATCCTTCTTTCTTCCTGATTAATCTTGAGAACTTGGAGGCATCTCCGGTTATATGCCTTGAGCATCCACTATCTAACTACCACTTGTGTTTGCCACTCCTTTATTTCTACAATCAATATTCAAAGAGTAACTTTTTGGTACCCAAATATTCTTGGGTCATTGGGGGTTAGTTATGCTACTTTTTGGAACCCATATTTGTTTCAAATTAGGATTTCTCTTAATACAGCAAGAATGCACTTTGTGTCCTTTTCTTCCATAATAAGTACATGAATGATTAGGATTATTCCTAGAAGATGCATGAACAAAATAGTTTTTAAAATACTTTTGATTGTTATGAGTTTTATATCCTAACCCTCTTTCATCAAAAACAAACCTTTGGTTTTGTAACATAGAATTCAAATTTTTGTGCTTTTTGTAAAACTATCAACAATATTTCTTAAGTCATTATTTTCTTTTTTCAAAATAACATTTTCTTTCTCCAATTTCTCAAAATCCTTTTGTTTTTAAATGTCATTTTCAGTTTTTAATAAATGTATTTGATTTCCAAACTTTCAAAATCTTTTTGCTTTAAAATTTCATTTTCATTTTATAAAGCTTCATTTATTTCCACCAACTCTTCTAATTGAGATAACATGATTTTTTACTTCTTTTTGAAATAATTGATTTTTGAATTTTGCTTATCAACTTGCACATGTAAATTTTGGAATGCTTCAAGTAATTCATCATATGAAAGTTAGGATCATAGTTTAGAATACTTACCTCATCTTCACTTAAAGCCATGAAGCACATGTTTGCCACTTCGCAATCTTCTTCTTCGATGGAGCTAGCTTCACTATCATCCCAATTTGTGGCTATCATTGCTTTGGATTTCTTGTTTTGACTCTTGAAGTAAGGACAATCCATCTTTACATGTCCCGGTTTCATGCACTCATAGCAAATGACTTTATCATTTTTCTTATCTTGCTTTGAGCTTTGCCCTTTGTACTCCCTTCTAGAATTCTTCTTGAATCCTTGGTTTCTTCTAATCATCCTTTTTAGCTTTCTTGTGATGAATGCAAGATCTTCATCATCTCCTTCATCGTCGGACTCATCATCTTCTTTTGTTGAAGATTTGAAAGCGATATTTTTCTTTTTCTTGAAATCTTCTTCATTCTCCTTCAAGGTGATTTCATGAGTCATGAGAGAACCTATAAGTTCTTCTAATGGTAGTTTGGTGAGGTCCTTTGCTTCTTGAATTGGCGTCACCTTTGGCTCTCAAGATTTTGGTAGATACCTAAGAATATTTCTCACCATTTCAACATTAGAATAAGATTTACTAAGAGATTTCAAACTATTAATAATATCCGTAAATCTAGTAAACATTTCATAAATTGATTCATCCGATTTCATCTTAAAAAGCTCATAACTATGAACTAGCATACGAAATTTGGATTCTTTAACTTGACTAGTTCCTTCATGAGTTACTTTAAGTGTGTGCCATATTTCTTGTGCCGTAGAACAAGTAGATATTCTATTAAACTCATTTCTATCTATAGCACAATACAACACATTCATAGCTTTAGCATTCAAAGTCAATTTCTTTTTATCATCTTCACTAAACTCTTTAGGTTCTTTAAGCATGCTTTCTCCATTTTCAATTTTGTTAGGAACAAAAGGTCCTTCCAAAACAATAGACCATAATCATAATCAAAAGATTGCAAGAAAATACTCATTCTAGTTTTCCAATAAGAGTAATCACTTCCATTAAAAAATGGAGGTCTAGAGATAGAAAGCCCATCAACATATGAAGTTGGATTAAAGTTGCCATAGCTCAAAATTGGTTAAGATTTAATAAAAAAAAAGAGCAACCTTGCTCCGATACCACTTGTTGACCCAAGGTATGGCAACCCAAGAGGGGGGGTGAATTGGGTTTTTATTTACAAAACGGATTTAGAAAACTTTTCTTGAAAGATCAAAATTAGTTCACTCTTTTCTTTGAGAATAAAGGTGAAGAAGATGAAATTAGAATTTATCAAAGATGCAATCAAAAGAATAATAATGATGAACAATCACAAGTGCAAGTAAATGTAAAGAGGAAAGGGATAAAGAGAGTACAAACTCAATTTACGTGGTTCGGCAAACCTTGCCTACGTCCACGGGCTCCTAGCTCCTCCATAAGCTAGGCTTTTCACTAAGTTGTAGAATACTTTACAACATGCTTGATGAACAAATTCACCAAGACTTTTTCCTTCAACTCTTGATAACACCACACCAAGAGTTCTTCTTGATGAACAACCTCACTAAGAGAGCTCATGTGACTTGATTTTTCTTCCTTGTGTCAGTCCATCAAATTACATGTGTATTATGTCGGCCTTCCATTTGAAATTTGAATTTTTTCAAAGAATATGAAATGTGCTCCATTGAATCATCTTTCCAACTCCATAAGAATCAAGTCATTTGAATATCTCCAGCTCAAGATATGAACAAAACATAATTCGGTGCTCATATGAGTTGATTTTTCTTCTCTGTGTCAGCCCACCAAATTCCATGTCAATTATGTCAGCCTTCCATTTCAAATTTGAATTTCTTCAAAACATATGAAATCTGTCTCATTAAGTCCTCTTTCTAATGTCATAAGAATCAAGTCATTTTGATATTTCTAGCTAAAGATATGTCTAAAATAGTATTCAATGCTCATGTCAGTTGCTTCTATTTATCTTTCAACTTGCATGATGATTTGAACAACCTTACAGTTGAAATTTGAATTTCTTTAAAACATATGAAATGTTATAAATTGAGTAACCCTTGCAAGGGCTCAAGAATCACATCATTTGGAAATTTTTAGAGAAATATATGACCAATTGATTGAACATTACTCATGTGTCACATTCCTTGAGTCAAACTTTGTTCTTAAACTTTGGTGCCTTTAACATGTAGTCTTCTCCTTACCTTTAACATTTCATTTTAATAAGCCTCTTATTGATTTTACAATTATTTCAATGATATTACTCTTGCACATAAATAAACATGTTAGTAAATCACAATAAATCAATGTGTATTGTTATCATCAAAATTATCATGTAGCCATAGGGCTAACAGTATCATCGATTGAAGAAGTCGTTCCATTCGCCAAGAAGTTAGAATTTTAGGTCACCAACAACATGGCTGAATACAGAGTCTGCACCTTTGGTTTGAAAGTTGTGATTGCTATGGGCATTGATGAAATAAAAGTGTTGGGGATTCAAAGCTAGCCATCTCCCAAGCCAATAAAGATTGGGATCTACAGGAAGGAAAGTTGAAACTGCACCTTGAACATATAAGAATGTTGGTTGCAAGGTTCAAATAGTGTATCTTCACCGATCATTCTAGGAGTGGGAATTAAATGGCTGATGCATTGGCTTCATTACCATCAGTTTGGGTGAGTATGCAAGAATTATTTTTGAGACCAATAGTGATATCACAAGAATGGGGTCCTTGTTATATGAAACCTTATGTAAAGGAGGTTGAGGTAGATGAAAGGCCATGGTTTTATGACTTTAAGAGATATCTAGAAGAGGGGATTTTGTTTAAGGAGGCAAGTGAGAAAATTAAGGCTGTGTTACAAAGGTTAGCCTAACAATTTACTTGTCATCAGGGGTGATGTGCAAGATAATTTCAAAAGGGATGCAATTGAGGTGTGTCGAGAAGAGAAGCAAAAAAGCCTATGGAAGAAATTCATAGTGGTGTATGTGGACCACACATGAATGGGCTAGTACTTGCGAAGAAGATAATGAGGCAAGGTTCTTATTGGCTAACCATGAAGACAAATAATGTCCAGTTTGTCAAGAGGTGTCACCAATGTCAGATCAATGGAAATTTGATTCACCAGCCACTCGTAGAACCACAAGGGATGACAACACTATAGCCCTTTGCTACATGAGGTATCAACATTATAGGTGAAATAAGGTTGTTAGCCTCTAATGGCATCGATATGTGGTGGTAGTGATCGACTACTTTACCAAATGGATAGAATTTAAGTCTAGTAAGTTAGGAGCAAAGCAGATGGCCAAGTTTATCGAGAAGAACATCATATGAAGTTTTGGAGTAGCACACCATATTGCAATTAACAATTAGGGTCCAGTTTCAAGTAGAAACTAAGACCTTGCTCGGGAGGTATGGAATTGAACACCATAACTCATCTTCATATAGGCCACAAGCAAATGGAGCAATAGAAGCGGCCAATAAAAATATCAAGAAGATGTTGGCCAAAGTGGTATAGACATATAAAGATTAGGTAGAGAAGCTACTGTTTGTATTATGGTGTTATAGAAAAACTCTAAGAAGTTCGACGAGCATGATGCCCTTCTTGTTGGTATATGGTTCTGAAGCAATATTGTCAATTGAGATAGAAATAAAATTAGCGAGAGTTTTGATAGAAGCAATAATCCTTGAAAGGGAATAGACTGATAATAGATGTGAACAAGTGGCCTTGATTGATGATATAAGGATGAAGGCCATATATCACATGCAATTATATCAAAAATAGGTAGCTTGAACCTTTAACAAGAGGATAAAGGCAAGGAAGTTCAAAGAAGGAAAATTGGTCCTTAAATAGGCTAGGCCAATAGTGTTTGATCCTAGAGGGAAGTTTAAATCCAACTAGAAGGGCCCATTCATTGTGATGAAGGTTATTTCCACTGGAACTGTTATCCTATTACACATGGAAGGAAATGAGTTCACTAGGCCCATCAACATGGATAGGCCAAAGAAGTGCAATGTATAAAAAATAAAAATAAAAAAGAGAGAAGAAGAAGAAAGAATAAGAGAAAAAAATAATTAATCAGCAAATTAGAAATAGCTGATTAATGACAGGAGTTGTCTCATTGTGCATATGTTGTTCGAAGAACAAAAGATTATACTTTTATGAATAAAATGATATTGGTTGGGAACAAATATGCTTTTGAAATTTCTTATTATTTTGCATAATAATGAAAGAAAAACATCTAACATCTAAGTTGACATAGAAACTAACAATGTCACCTTTGCCTCTTTGATGGACTATGAATAGGCTCACTGTATCGCTCACGACATTGTCTAGCTCGAAGAGCAGGATCAGGAATGAAATCCTGAAAGGTCAGCTAATCCTTACACCAATCATCTGTCCCAAAATCAAGATCATGGAAAAGATTCCTCTCAATGTTGTAATGTGGCCAAGAATCCTTCACACACTCTAGATAAAGAGCAAATAGTCTCCTAGGACTGAAAGCAGTCGGTGAATCCACAATCCTCTGTTTGAGTCCACAATACCAATGCAGTCTAGCAAGATCATAGAATAAACTATGGGTGAAACCCACTAGAGGCACGCATGAGATATATGTCTCTATTGTCACATGCTTTAGCCTCCAACACGGACATTGCCAGCAAATCGAAGCGTCAAGAATGGCTCAAAGCTAGTCTATCCAAAAGGAACGTCTCTCAAGTCTCCTCCTTGTGTGAAGTCAAGGACTATAATGGGAAATATCCTTTTCAGGCGATACTAAAATAGATAATCTTTCTTGTAACCAAATCTGACAAAAAGTTACAAAGAAAAAATAAGATAAATAAGCTTGCTAAATCGAAAACCTAAAAAGGCAGCCCAGGTAAAAATTAAAGCAAGCCTGCTGAGAACCCGAAATGGCAATCTAGGCAAAAGTTAGGGCATAAGAAAAAGAAGCCTAGTAATTCAAAAACTTGAAAAAATGGCTTACGCAAAAATTAAGGCAAGCCTGCTAAGCTAAAAACTCAAAAAGGCAGTTTAAGCAAAAGTTAAGGCATGAGAAAAAAGAAAAGCCCGTTGAGTTGAAAACCCAAAAAGGGCGACTCAAGCAAAAAAGTTAAGGCAAGCTCACTAAGTCAAAAACCCAAGGAGAACGGCTTAGGCAAAACTTAGAGCATAAAAAATGATGATCACTAAGCTTGCAGAGTTAAAAGCTCAAGAAGACGAAAGGAATTCTTGAAGAAGTAAAAGACTACCACCAACATTTGACTCGAATCTATCCTGATATGATCGAATCTAATCAGTGTCTCAACTAGAATTGATAAAATAACTATGAAACTGAGTCCCATCTACGGAATGATGGTTACAAGATGTAGACCTCTGAGACTTTTTGGCGAGACCAATAAGAACTGCGCATAGAGGCAAAACTGGCGAAGATGAAGCCAACCAGATAAAAGCATGTTCATCATTCCAAGCAAAGGCATGATGGAAGATAATATCACTCTACTGCCTCTGGTGTGAATACCCATGGTGGCAATTAAGAAGTCAAAAAAGTGGGCAAGATCGGACGTTGATGGTGTCTAGATGGTAGAAAGAATGAGGCTCTCACAACTGGTTGAGTGACAACCAAGTATGGTAGAGAATGCCCTATACAGGGGGCAAAGTTCTTGCCCATTGATATGGAAGACGTGATCGTGAGGATCCCAAAAGGTTGTACAGTCTTTAAGAAAGGGGACATCAAGCTTGACGTGATGAAAGAACCGCAAATGATAATGACCAATGGATTCGAGTCATTTCCAGTCTTTGTCCTTCAAAGGCTTTAAGAGAGACTCGAAGATCTTGAGAGAAGCTTTAGACATGTTGAATGATACGAAGAGGTGTTGAAAAATGCTAAAAGATATCTCAAAAAACAAGAGAAGAGGTGTAGAGGAACATTGAAGAGGAAAAGCACTTAAATAGTGCACAAAATGAAGCAAAAAAGGAAAAAGGAGGGAAAGCAGCCGGTGATACAACCAACCGACTGTTTGACTGTCAGTCAGCCATCCTTTGTCTGGCTGTGTGAAAGCCAGCAGTGGTCGTTAGGGCTAAATAGCCCATGGGCCTGCTTCTCGCATGACCTTTTGACTTTTGGAATGCACATTAACAAACGGATTTGAGCGTGGGATTTTCAATTTTGTAGTTTTGAATAAATGATGATGTAAAAACAAATCCAAATAAATTTGATTGCAAACTTATCAAAAAACACATGATATATGAAGTTCAGAGGGTGAAATTTCTATTGAGTCTTTGGAGATTGTTCACATTTGATTGTACATCATAAAAGTTCATACATAGAAGCAAAATCAATAAAAGAAATTATGAAAGAAGTTGATGGTGATAATCTTTACTCATTGCCATCGTTGTCGATATTGAAAGAGAAAGCAGCAACCTGAGCCTAAAGATGCTTAACCTCCCACTCCAAACGACTGACGACTTGTCTAAACAAGCAAAAGAATCACATAGCTAGAAAAACTATTAGAATAAAAATCATGCATACATAAAGCACAGAAGGATATTGCACCTAATATTGATGTGATTTCTGTAAAACATATCCATAGGAAGCAGCCTGCATCTGAAAAACTTATTCCATGGAAGATGGTTGTACCTGTATCGCATTGCATTTTTTTATGATTAATGATTGATTAAAAAATGATATGAAACTTGAGGAGCACATACTCAGAAGATTGACCATAGTGACATCCTGAGGAATAAAAGGAACAGACATGTTCGGATCCTCAGCAATCACATGACTGCTAATCGATCTACTGGCATCCTATGTACAGACAACATTGCTGGGATAAGCCTGGATGTCACCAATCACATGATTGATTGGAACAGTTGGGATAGATGGAAAGGCTGAAGGTGGACATGGTTGCTGAGCAATGATAAAAAAAGAAGTTGATGTGTCAGTACCAAAAGAGGAGGCCCTCGATCTCTTCCACGATGGACAAAAAAACTGCCACAACGTAACAAGGTGGTCGAACATAGTCAATGTAAGAAGCCATTACCAATGGGAATTCATTCCTGTTAAAATGAATTTCGATTATGTAGTTTGACACCTCTGGCTCTATAGTCAAATCAACTGTCTATCATCAGAACTGATGGCGAAAGAGGAATCATAGATGTGTTAGGCCTTCATACGAATCCCACACGCGATCACCCAAATGCCACATCAGGCTGTTCACATAAGGAAGGAGGAAGCGATATAAGTTGAAGGGGAAAGCAATTCTTAAAGCTATAGATTAGTGCTCCTTGAGTCCCCACCATTCAGAGTGAATATGTGAAGAATAGATAAACATGGTAAGATTATGATATAAATGAAAATATTGATTGTAGTGTCATTTACCTTGTCCCAGGTCATTGTATGGATGCAATTTCGAAAGAAGTCCAACTCATGACACCTCTGGTGCTCTAAACGACATGCAGACCACCTCTTCATTCGTGAGAAAGAGAATCCTTATAAGTAGGAAGAGAAGATGGTGGAACTCGCAACTCATACGCCCATATCTATTATGAATAGTATAAAATAAAAAATGGAAGTCATTCAGACAAAATACGAAGGTTAGAAAAGAAAGAAGTCACCTTAAGAAATGGAGCAAATCTAGTGATCCTAGCAATGCCTCAACAGGCTCAATCCAAACCAAAATATAGCTGGTCGAGAGTAGCACAGCCCCAGTCATAATCCCTCACTTCGAGATCTTAGAGGGCGGGAAGTAAAGTCAAAGCGGTGGTGTTCGACACATTGGCAAAGATCATTGTACCGAGTTGATAGACAATGAAGTTGCAAGCATATTGGTCCACCTCGACTGGAGTCAAGTTGGATCTCTGTTTCCAATATCCATACAAGGGAGCATATCGAATGGCAATGTTGCTCTTGTCATTCACCTCACACCCTAAAAGCTGTGGAATTAAATTTTGATGATCCCTTGAGTCTGGAATTCATGCATCAACGGGAATGACCTCTCCACCACATGGAAGGCCAGTCAAAGCAGCAACGTCTAGAAGCGTAATAGTAATCTCACCAATTGGGAGATGGAATGTGCGGGTTGTGTTCATCCACGTCTTGCACAAAGTGGCTAATGCTCGACGATTAGTGTATCGAGGAGTATGTGGAAGACACGTGATGAACTCATCGAAACTGGTGGGGCAATCCTATTTCTAATAGCTTCATTCTCTATCTCTAGAAACCAATTATGGACTCCAGAAAATGACCCACACATCTTATTCTCATGATATTCCTAAAGCAATAAATTGAAGTCTCTACAAGAATACATGTCTAGAAAATTTGAAGAAAATGGAAAACCGAAGAATGAAGAAAAGTACATACCAGATTAATCGTGGGGGAAGTCATATCATAGAGAACGACCACCTCCTGATCCTACAAAAGATCCTTTAGTGTTGATTTTCATATCACATTACTCTCATTCAAGTCAAGATGGATTGGATGACCACACCATTGGAAAGAGGAAGTCTCCTGCTCGTATGAAGTCGAGGGCTATAACTGGAAATATCTTGCTTAGGTGGTTCCAGAATAGACAGCCTCTCTTATAACCAAATATGGAAAAGAAAATTAAGAAACTAATTACAAGAAAAAACTGCTAAGTGAAAAACTTGAAAAGGTAACTTAGCCAAAAATTAAGGCAAGCCCGTTCAGTCGAAAACCTAAAATGGCAACTTAGGCAAAAGTTAGGGTAAAAAAAGAAAAAGCCTACTAAGTTGAAAACCTAAAAAGGCCAGCTTAGCTAAAAGTTAGGACAAGCTTGCTAAGTCAAAAACCCAAAAGGGGGGCTCAAGCAAAAATTAAGGCATGACAAAAAAAAAAAGAACCTGCTAAGTTGAAAACCTAAAAGGGCAGCTTAGTAAAAATTAGGGTTAAAAAAATACCTGAAGAAGCAAAAGACTGGTACTGAACCTCTAGCTTGGATCCACCCTGACATGGTCTAAACCAATAAATGTCTCAGCTAGAATAAAGAGAACTGCTATTAAACGGGGTCCTATCTGAGGAATAATGGTCACAAGATATAGGTCATCGAGAGAGTCCAATGAAATGATTAGAAACTATGCAAGAAAGCAAAACTGAAGAAGGTGAAGCCAACCTAATGAGATAATGTCCATCTCTTAAGCAAAGGCATGATGGAAGACAATGTCACTCTACCACCTTAGATATGAATGTCCATGGTAGGAAATGGAAAGTTGAAGAAGTTGACAAGATCAGACATCGATGTGTCTTAATAGTCGACCGAATGATGCTCTCAGAACTGGATGAATGACAACCGAGTATGGTGGAGAATTCCTCGTCCAGGGAGCAAAGCTCTTGCCTGTTGAAGCGGAAGATATGATCATGAAAATCCCAAAAGGTCATGCATTCCTTAAGAAAATGAATGCCAAGTTTTACATGTCGAAGGAACTTTAAATTATAGAGACCACTGGATTCGAGTCACTTATCATCATCCTGTAGAAGCTTTAAGAAAGGCTAGAAGGTCTCAAGAGAGGCCTGAGACATGTTCAAAAGTGCGATGGCTTTGAGAAACGCAAAAGAAAACTCGAGAAACAAGGGAGGAAAATATTAAAAAACGTGGAGAGAAGCACAAGAGGAGTAGAACTTTTATAGTGCAAGAAACAAAGCAAACAAGGCAAGAAAAAGTAAGACAATCGACTATCTGACCACTAGCTGATGATTGCAGGACAGCTAGTTAGTAGTTGTAGGATAGTCAGCCAGTAGTCCAAAAATCGATCGATGGTTGGTCAGTGTTTCGCACATTTTCAACTTCAGATCTTTGCACTGACGAGCAGTTTCAAGTGCGTGATTTCCAGATTTTGTAATTTTGCTCAAAATTGAATAAATATTGATGTAGAAAGAAATTTGAACAAATTTGGATGTAAATTGATCAAAATACGCATAGTTTAAGAACTATTATACGACATTAAAAATAGAAAAATTTCACTGACTCTTTGAAATTTTATTACTATGATTATATATCATAAAAAGTTGAAACAATAAAAGTTCATACATGGAAGCTAAATGAATGAAAGGAAAGAAATCAACATGAAAGAAGCTAATGGTGACAGTCCTAACTCATCACCATCATCATCATTATATCGACAGATGATGAAGGCACTCGATCTCTTGCTCTAAACGAGCATTTCTTGACAACTCATCTAATCCAAGCAAAAAACATGTAGTTAGAAAAACTATTAAGATAAAAATCATGCCCATATAAAGCATAGAATATTGCTTTACTTGATACTGATGAGACATCTGGAAGACATACCCATAAGAAGCTAGTTGCATTCGAAAGACACGCTTTACTAAAGATCGCGCTACCTACATTGCATTGTATTTTTATGACTAACAAATATTTGAAGCATAATAAGAAATTTGGAGAATACATAGTCAGAAGACTTACTTGAGTAGTACCACAAGGAACGAAAGGAATAGGCATGGTCATGTCCTCAGTGATCACATGATTGTTGATCTACCCATAGGCATCCCACGCGTAGACTACATGGTTGTGGTAGGTCTAAAGGTCACTAATCACATGACCAGCTAGAACAACTAGAGCAGTTATAGGGGCTGAACGAGGATATGACTACTTAATAGCGACAAATGTACCAGAACCTATAGACATTAAATTTTTAATGTTCGATGATAAAATGAAGATGAATGTCAAGCAAGGAAAATGATCAAGATGCCCTTGAGGGCCATGAAGAGAAGGGTGAGAAAAAGTTGGTGTAGGGTTTCGAAAACTGACATGTAAGATTAAAAAATCATAGAAATTAATCTATGCAAAATTTAATGATGATTCATATATCTTTGTGAAGCTACCGATGTGTAGTTTTTGTAAAAATTTACGGATCACAAATTGAAGTTGAATTCGAGAAGTTATGCGCGATCGAAAGAACAAAGGTCTAAAGGGGCTGCATCGAAGATGACAAAAAAGAAAGGGGTCGAAAGGACATTGATTGGTCGGCCATCAAACAGCTGCTCGACTGTCCAAGACAGCCACCCGATTGTTGGTTGATGGTCGTCCGACTGTCAGATAGCTGCCTGACCATTTGGAGATGGCCGCCCAACCGTTTGTGGCTTATTTTCGAAAATTACCTTAAAACCTTTCTTTTTCATCTTCACCCCTCTCCTTGATAAACCCCCCTCCTCTCACTTTGTAATACACACTGATTGTCGAATACAATCATCTTTCTCCCTCCTAAAGATGTACTCGAGAATTTAAGAAGTTTTTTCCTGTATAAATATTTTTCAAGCGTTTTTAGCCTGGAAAGGGTATGTCTTCATAACAAAATTCTCTCCTCTATCCCAATTTTCTTTTTATTTTTCTAGCTTGGAAAACATATGTTTAGGGTTTAATTTTATACTTAGGAGTATGCTTAGGGTTATTATGAATCGTGCTAACTCAATTTGTTTTACAAGAGGGATAAGCGTGTTAGGGTAAGTCCGCAATCCTTCGCTTTTTACAATCATGCTTAGGAATTTACTTTCTTTGCGAATGCTTAGAATTATGACTAGGAGAACATTTCTAGAATCATGCTTAAGAGCACATGATTAGAATCATGCTAGAAAAATTTACTTGCTTTGATGAATGCTAGAAAATAACATAGAATATATAAGAATAACCATTTTGCCCTTGAATGTCTTGTTTAAGCTATAATAGCTATTATTGATTTCAATCGTTTGAATTAGGCTAGAAATGCCTTGATTAGGCTCGACTATGCCATGAATGACTTCTTATGCTAGAAATGTCATGATAATTAATATGAATTATGTTAGACTCAACAATAGGTATAATTGCTATGATAGAATTTATCAAAATATAGGCTAGAATGCCATGATATTAGACTATGGCTTATGAATCGATGAACGTTTGAATAATGAGAAGTGTAATTGTGTGATGCCATGAAGCAATGGTGGACTCACATTGATGGTGAGGGGCCATTACTTAGAATGAATGCTCAATGAATGGAATATTTTATTATTGATGCAAAGCAAATGTTGTAATCCTCTCCGCTTTCCCCATGTATGAAAGGAAATGTAATCTATTCTCTTCCCTCTTTCTTTGTATGAATATACAATTGTTTTAACTGAATAATCACTAACATGCCTAATGAAGATAAAATAGAAATGTGTGCATAAAATGAACAATCTAAGTGGACTAAGCAACACAAGCTATTCCTATTTGGTATTTCATAAGTGGAGGTCGGATTCATATCTGGGCAAGTCGAAAGGCTCGTACCTAACTTCCTAAACCCATCTCTAGAGGGACGAAAGGAGTTCATGTCCCGAAGCGACGGATCGAACTACCCCAATTCATTTCCAATTGAATAATTAGTTGGTGACTACTTTCTCCAAAGGTACGAATCACTCGTTTGTGTTCTGTTGAGTCTTGAAAGAGCCTTTGATACAATGTCGTGGTCATAAATGCTCTGGCAAGATGAAAGCATCATTCACAGTATCATAAGAAGAAACCCTCAACCTCTTCCCACGACAGGCAGAATAGCTACTAGTATGGCTAGAAAAGCCACGAGCAGCACTAGCAAGGCGATGAGAACCTTATCAGCAGATCGACCTAGCCTAGTTTATAGCAATATGGCTCGAGCCCACTCAGCATAAGAAACTGTCATCACTGGGAACTTAGTTTTGCTCAAGTGAATCCTAGCTGTGTAATCTAGCATATTTGGCTTTATAACCAAGTAAGCTGAGTCTATCATTAGAACTGGTAGAGAAGGAGGAATTAGATGATGCTCTGGGCCTTTGCAACAATCCTAGACACGATCACCTAGATGGCACATCATGCTGTCAATGCATGGAAGATGAATACGGTAGTTGACAAACGGGGCATCGACTTGTATAGTCGTTGACCAAACCTCAACAGGCCCTTGCCACTCATAATGAATATGTAAAGAATAGAAACATGGTGAGATTATAATATAGATATAAATGAAATACTGACTGTAATGTCTTTTACTTTGTCCCAGGTAATTGTGTGGATGTAATCACGAAAGAAGTCCTGCTCATGAGATCTCTCAAGCCTTGCGCAATGTGCAACCCACCTCTTCATCTGTAGGAAAGAAAAGTCTTGACAGGTTGGAAGTAGGGAAGGCAAGACTCCTAACTCATAGGCCCACATCTGTTATAAACAAGACAGAATTAGAAATGGAATTCATATAGACAAGACACGAAGGTGAAAAAAAAAAAAGAAAGAACAAAATCGCCTCAAGTAATGGAAAACTAGTAATCAAGGTAACAACTTGACAAGCACGATCTAAATCGAAATTCAACTGGCCGAGACTAACACAACCCCAATCAAAGTCCTCACTTGATCGAGATCCCGAAGGGTAAGAAGTAAAGTTAGGAAGGCAGTGTTCGACGCAATAACAAAAAACGTCAAACCGAGCAGATACACGATGAAGCTATATGCATACTGATCAACCTCAACTAGAGTTAGGTTTCATCTCCTTCTCTAATATTCGTACAAGGCAATGTACCAAATTGCAATGTTGTTTTTTATCTTTACATTGTACCTAAGAAGCCGGCAAGCCAAATTTTGTTGGTCCTTCGAGTCTACGATACAAGCATCGATAAGTGTAATCTCTCCACCAAACGAAAGGCCAGTATGAGCAGTAATTCGAAGGGCATGATGGTCATCTCATCAACTGAAAGATGAAAATTATGAGTCATGTCCATCCACCTCTTGCATAAAGCAGCCCGTGCTTGACGATTGGTGTATCGAGGAGCATGTCGAAGACAAGTAATAAACTCATAAAAGCTGCTGGCAGTAATCCTATCTCTAATATCATCATTCTCTATCTCTAAGAACCAAGTGTCAGGCTCCAAAAAACGATCCACATAGCTTGTTCTGATGGAAGTCCTAAGGCAAGAAATTGAGGTCTTTATGTGAATACATGCTTAGAAAAATTCATAAGAAAATGAAAGACTGAAGAGTGAAGAAGAATGCATATCGATTTCATCATGTGGGAATCCACATTGTAGACAATGGGCACCTCCTGGTCTTTCGAAAAACCTATCAATGTCAATCCCCGAACAGGATCTCTCTCATTCAAGTGAAGATGGGCTGGATGACTTGCCATTAGAAGAGGAAGTTGGGACAAGCACGAAGGAGAAAACAGGAGGCAAATTGGAAGAAAATTGAAGAAATGGCACGCAAATGAAGTAGAGAAAGGTTAAGAGTCCTTATATAAACCCTCCACCGCCAATCAATAGTTAAACTATTGAGCAACTGTTGAATGACCACCAACTAATGGTCAGATAGCTGGATGACTGTTGGCCAACAGCTGACTAGTTGTTTCTTTAATAAGCAGCAAAGACATGAAAAAGAGAAAAGAAAAGAAGAAAAGAAAAAAAGAGAGAGAGGAAATAAGAGAAAAGAAAAAAGACAGAAATGGAGGAAGAGAAAAGGAAAAGAGACAGAGTAAAGAAAAGATTGACAGAGAAAAAAAGAAGAAACGAAAGAAAGAAAGAAAAAAAGAAAAAGAGAAGAAGAACTTTACATCGACCTTAAGATTGAAAGAATTTTTGAACGAACAAGTGACAAGCACCTGGCCATGGCAATGGCTTAGCAACGCATAAGAAAAGAATAGTAATATCAGTCGATAGAATCTTCAACTGGAATCATATAGAAGAATTCCTTTATAGATTAAAAAGCAGTTTGTTGAAGAATACATCGAACAAGGTAAAAATTTTGAGTTAATTTGAAATCATTAATAGATGTTTGATATTTTGCAGGAATTTGCAAGGATGATGGAAAGATCCCCAATGAGTCTGAGAATTAGCAATATCATATGAACTCCCCCAGTGAAGGATCATATGAATGCAAAATCTGAAGAGATCATGAATAAAGAATGCTAGAGAATAATGAATCAAAGAATTTTTTTCCCAACAGGCTAGAAGAAATCAATAATAGAAGCAAGAATACTCAAAAGAAGGGCATGAAACCTAATGAATGGAAAGACTGAAGAAGATAAAAAAAGAATGAAGAATACTTAGAAGAAGGACATGGAACCCAAATGAATGCAAAGTTTGAATAGATCGAAGAATAATGAAGAAAGCTGAAGGCAGGAAGAATGAAAAGGTCTAATGACCGCGAAGTAGTGCATGATAGACAAGTTCCCGATGGGCATGCATCAGAAGAAACCATGAGAAGTAGGTGCACTTAAGAGTGTTCTAAGCCCTTATAATAGGCACAAGCCCTAAGAAAAGGCACACCGAATAATATTGAAAACCCTAAGAAATAGGTGCACTTAAGAGTGTTTTAAGCCTTTAGAATAGGCACAAGCACTAAGAAAAGGCGCATTGAAGAGTGTTGAAAACTGTAGGAAGTAGGTGCACTTAAGAGTGTTTAAAGCCTTAGAATAGGTACACTAAAGAGTATTAGAAACCCTAGGAAGTAGGTGCACTGAAGCGTGTTAGAAATCTTAGGAAGTAGGTGCATTGAAGAGTGTTTTATCTTAGCATTGTAAGGGCACAATTCATGAATTAGAAGGATACATTTGTCTCCACTAGAAAGTTGCACATTATGTATCATAAGGATGCATTTGTTCGCACTGGAAGAGTGCATTGCATGTATTAGAAGGATGCACATCAGCCTTAGAGCGGGCATGCCAACCCTTGAACGGGGACTTCAGTCCTTGAGTGGGCACATTAGCTCTTGAATGGGCACATCAGCCCTTGAGTAGGCACACCAGCCCTTGAGTGGGCACACCTCTTTTGTAGGGATTGAAGAGGAAAGCAAATGATAAGAAGTTTTATAGAATGCAAATGAAGGTGACTATGCCATGATATGAGGAGGAAGGATGAAGCAAGAGTACTTTGTTGATTTTTGTGTCTCACAAACTTCTCTAAAGTAGGGGGCAAGCTATAGACACTGGATTTTTTAGGCTTGATGATGAAATAAAGATGAACATGGAGGAATGAAAATGATCAAAATGCCCTTGGAAGCCAAAGGAAGAAAGGTGAGAAGAAACCGGCCAAGAGTTTTAAAAATTGACACACAACTTAAAAAAATCACAAAAATTAAGCAACGAGGAATATGATGATGAGTCATATATTGTTGCAAACCATGGATGTCCAGCTCACATAATTTTATAGATCACAAATCAGAGTTGAACTCGAGAGTTACATGCAATCGAACGACTAAAGGTTAGAAGGGGCTGCATGGAAAAAATTCAAAATTGCAGTGTCTGATGTATCCCAATAGCTCACAATTTTGAAAAATTTCACCATCAACCGTTCTTTTTCATCCTTTTCCTTCCTTTTTCAATCTCGGCCCTCAACTATATAAACCCCCATCCTCCTCACTTTCCACCACATGT
Source organism: Boswellia sacra (assembly GCA_013180625.2). Classification (NCBI taxonomy): domain Eukaryota; kingdom Viridiplantae; phylum Streptophyta; class Magnoliopsida; order Sapindales; family Burseraceae; genus Boswellia; species Boswellia sacra. The sequence goes on from SNVD02004116.1 coordinate 56,167, forward strand.
TGAATTCATCTCTTCTCTATCTAAAAGACATACTTGAGAATTCAAGGAGTTTTTTCTAGTCTAAAGTTTTCAGGCGTTTCATATTGTTCTAAACTTGGAAAGGGTACATCCTGATAGCAGTTCACTCGTGGTCTTTCTTATTTAATTTCGTTGCTTTAAAATAAGCATGTCTACGTTTATTTATGCTTAGAAAAAGCATGTTTAGGATTTATTTTTATGCTTAGAAACATGTTTAGGATTATTATGAATTATTCTAACCCTTGCTTGTTTTGCGAGCTGAATAAGTATGTCAAGGTACGTTCGCTTTCCTTTCTTTATTTCGAAATATGTTAGGAATTTATTTTCATTACGAATGCTTAGAATCACACTTAGGAGCATATGATTAGAATCATGCTAGGAAAACTTATAATTGATTTTTGAAGTATGCTAGAAAATAGCCTAGAATAGGTAAGAATTACCGTGTTTACCCTTGAATGCTTGAATTGTGCTAGAATAGCCATGTTTAATCTTGATTGATGTGATTAGGCTAGAAATTCCATGATCCACTACAAATTGTTATAAATTATGCTAGGAAAGCAATAGGTAGAATTGCCATGGTAGAATTATCACATCAAGATCAAAGTGCCATGATTCTCGATTATGGCCTTGTAATGAATTCTAATTGTTTGATTGATTTTATTTTGAATTTACTATGTTTAGAAGTATAAGGGTGTGATTCCATGAAGTGATGGTAGACTCACATAGATGGTGAGGGACCATTACTTATAATGATGATTGAATGTACGTATGAATAAGATGAATGTGTATGAAGAGGCTTGATAAGCATGGAATAGACTCACATATGGTGGTGAGGAGTTCCTTATTTATCAAATCTTGAATTGATTGCTTATTGAATATATGATTTGCATGAATATAACATGTATGGAATATTTTATATCGTTAAATATTTGAAGTGTTTAGAAGTATAATTTATTTTATTGTTGAAAAGTAATATAATCCTCTCCCCTATCCCCCATGTTTGAAAGGAATGTAACTCGATTTTTCTCCCTTTTTCTTTATATGAATATACAACTGTTTTGATTGAATATCACCTTAGAAGCGTAAAGAAGATAAAATTGGAAATGTGTACATAAAATAAACCACTTAAGTTGACTATATAACAACGTGAGTTATTCTTATTTTGTATACCCTAGTGAAGGCTGAATTTCAATCCAGGTAAGACAAATGGCTCGTACCTAACTTCTCGAACCCATCTTTGAAAGGATGAGGATAGTCTAAGTCCTAAAGCAAGGGATCAGATTACCCCCATTCACTCCTAATTGAATAATTGGGTGGCGATTCTATTTCTCAAGATGTGTCCATGGCTCGTATATGTTCCCATAAGTTTCGAAAGATGCCCTGACATAGTGTCGTCGTCACAAATGCTCCATCAGGATGAAAGCCTCGTTCACATTGTCTTTTTAATGAGAGGCACATGTTTGAATTATTGTGTATAACTGCAATACCACCCGTCGATTCAATGTAGCCATAAGAGATGTCTAGTTGTTTGATAACCTTTGGTATTTGTCTAATGACTTTTGGAAAATTATAAATACTCTTGGTTACAAGCTATAAATATATCTAATTTCAATACACTTTTGCAACTATTAGTGTGCCCTATTTGTACCCATCAGCCTAACGATAATATGCAATCAATATTAAAATCCTTCAGTGGTAGCAGAGTCAGGTTGTAGGTTTTGTTTTATTCATGTAGGATAATACAGAGGAAAGTTCAAATTTCAATTCATGTCTAGTTGATATGCATTATGTTGGAAAAGAATTTCCGAGTGGTAAATATTACATTGGCGAGTCTTCGAATTAATCCAAACCAAAATTATTCAGAGTCAGCAAATAAACAACTTGTGCAAGTTTCTAATTGAAGTGATACCACAACTTGTCTTGTATTTTTTCAACTTTATTGATGAGTTATATCTTTAAAGTGGTTAACTTCTTGTAGGAAATTGTAAATCTATAATATAATTTCATGAATTTGGAGAGATAGTGTAAATTCACATATATTTGATGATAAATTATATATTCTACATCAAGATGAAAGGTGGGATAGTGACTTTGTGAGTAGAAGGACGATATTTAAGGTGTAGTATTAGAAGTCCCCTTAGAATAATGAACAATACTTACAAAAAGAGGTCTCTATGATAAGACTACTTGTCTGTTTATATATACATCTTCTATAATTATTTAATTGTAAGAAAAAGGAGGTTATGAATTTAAAATAGATTTGCGCCTTTAAGAGCTATTTTAAAGGTTTTTTTCACTTTAAAAAATGTAAAAATAACTAAATATTATTTGCAAGACTCCATTAGATGCATGCTTCCATATTTTATGTCAATTTGACATAGTCAAAACACAATCCATTATGTTAAAACCAAACAATTCAATCTAATTTAATAGGATTTGGTCAAATTCATCCATGGAATTAAAAAAAAAACAGAAATAACAAAAATAAAACAAAAAAACCAAAGTTTAGATTAAGATAACATAGCAGTTTGATTATTTTAACCCGAAACATATATTAGATGCAAATATTCTATTTACTTTTGTGAATAAAATAATTTAAAACTAAGGCTTGGTTAGATTTTCCCTAAAGATCGAATTGGACTGAAAAGTCTTCAAATCAATTAATACATATTATATTGGATTGGTTAGTTTTCATCTAAAATTGTCTTCCAAGCTCTTTAAAAATGGATTAAAAAAAAAGAATAAAAATGTTGTTTTATTGGCAGGCGAAAAGCACATCAATTTCCATCCCCAAAGCTGTCAAATTAAAAAAGGTAACACTGCATATATACACAACCAAGTTATACAATCTAAGGTGACACCAATTGACTAGATAGGTAAAAACCAAAATGAAAAAAAAAAAAGATGTGGGAACCAACTATGCATCAATTTTTCCTGTTAGGCTGCATGGTTATATTGAATAATTTGGTAGTACACCAAAATTATTAATACAAGAATCATTTTCTTGTGGTTTTACTGTATCTTTATGAAAGGATTGTAGTTTAGATATTTTCCAAATGAAAAGGAAAAAAAGATCTTTATCTAAATATTAGATTCAAACTGACAAATTATTGTCATTCGTTAGTGCAATATATTAAACATAGATCCCTAGCTCCAAAAGCCACCTTTATTGAATTTTGGTGTCTGATCATTTGATTCAAAAAGTTTTGTTCCTGTCATGTGTTAGACAAATCCATTTTTTGGTGAGGTTGATGCATGTGCTTGGGGCTACTCTATTGTCAAAATATTGAGGTGTCCTTTTCTTCCTGAACATGGGTTTATGGCATCAGTTTGTGGATGTGAAATTATGGTAGCACCGCCCAGAGAAAGACCAAGGTTCAAACATAACTTTGGTGGAGTTCCTCCAGAACGAAGATGTAGCGATCAAAATAGCAGCTTAGACTGTATTTTAAATTGTTTATCAACACTGCCTGGGGGAAGACCAGGATTCAAATATAACTTTCACAGAGTTCCTCTAGCGTGTAGATCTAAAGATCAAAATGGCCGCTTGGATTGTGTTCCAAATTGTTTATCAGCACTCTTCCATTGCATCTTCTACAAATGAAGAAATTATTCGGTGATTTCAAAGTGATTGAGCTGATGATCTTTGAACTAGATGCATGATTTAACTCTCTTGTACGCGTCAATCCGCTGTTTCTTTATTTGGATTTGCTGTAATTTTAATTTTAGTATTTGGTGATGATAAGTTGCTCATAACTTTGTTTTAATAGATATGATTGTACTGCTATCTAAACTGTAATATAAAACAACTTTCTACGTTGTCAAGATCTTATTTGTAGTCTCTTTGGAGTTTAGGGAGCAACTCCCACCACCTTTAAATGCAACTTTTTTACTTTCAATCTTAACCATTGGATTTGGTAAGAACATAAGTTATAAATTGGTATCAGAAATTTGTGTGAAGAGATCCCTTATATATATATGGATCTTTGGCCACAATTAAACACAAATTTATGACCATTGATTAAAAAAAAAAAAACTAATGGTCGAGATGATTTATCAAAAATTTATGTAAAAATATCTCTTCCCATATACAAAATTTATAGCCATTGATCCACAAAATCTAATAGTTGAGATAATTGATAAGTTGGCAGCACTAAATGGAACACTAAATGAAACTTGTTGACTTCTATGTCTACTATTGTATTTGGTGAGATCAAGAATCATAAATTTGTGTTAATAAATTATGTTGAAAATTCGTGTAAAATGATCCCTTCCCACATGTAAAATTTATATATAGGTAAAAGATATTTTAACACAAAATTTTGAAGTGTACACGCACACGTGCACACACACACACAGACACACATATGCATGTGTGTATATATTTTACTTTGATTAGGTCTAAATATAAAATATATTTTGCATTCATTTTTTTATATTTATATATTAATTAGGGCTCATAGGAGATTAGTAAATTATAAAATGTATGGGCCTTTTATTAAGGACATTTGACAATAATATATATCAAACTAGCTCCCAATTAAAAGTAGTTCGATTAAGGCCCGACTTTTGAACTCATTAGACCCCTTTTTAAAAACTAACCTAGGAAAACTATACAAAATGAGCAAACTAGAAAGAAAATTTATATTCAACAGACTCCTTACAAAAGAAAGTCTCTTAAAAACTTAGGATATATTGTTTTCCTATTAGTAGCGTTATCTTTCTCCGATTTTTCCTCAAAATTAAAAATCTAGAAATTCTCTAGAAACTCCACCATAGAAATGGTTAAAGTTGATATCAGCATAAACAAAAAACTTAAGTTTTAGAGCCGGGGAAGTATTGAGGAGTTCAAATCATTAATGATAAAGAATCCAAAGTTACCCAAATGAAGAAATGGAAAAACAAAGTGGTGGCACTGTTAACGGGGCTTTTATCCCACCACAGCGTTTGTGACCACAACACTGTGTCAAAGCTTCTTTCGGGACTTAAGAGTACACAAACGAGCCATAAGCACTTCTAGAGAAGGGAGTCACTATGAGCGAGGCTTTCATCCTACCAGAGCATTTGCAACCACAACACTGTATCAAAGCCTTTTTTTAGACTTAAGGGAACATATATAAACGAGCCTTGGTCACGTCTGAAAAACAGTAGTCACCGCCCAATTATTCAATTGGGAATGAATAGGGGCAATCCGATCCCGCATTTCGAGACCTAAACTACCCTCATCCCTTTAGAGATTGGTTTGGAAAGTTAGGTATAAGTCTTTAGACTCTCTCAGATGTAAATCCCGCCTCCATTTAGGAAATAACAAATAAAAATATCTCGTGCTGTTACTTAGCCCGCTTAGATGGTTCATTTTATGCACACATTCTCATTTCTATCTTTATGAAGCATGTTAAGTGATTGTTCAATCAAAACAATGATATATTCATACAAAGAGAGAGGGAGGAGAATGGATTACATTTCTTTTCAAATATGGATGGGAAGAGGATTACATCATTTGTAATAGTAAAATATTCTATACATTCGTATATTACATTCAATCTAAGTAATGGTCCCTCAGCATCAATGTGAGTCCACCATCATTTCATAGTATCATACAATTACACTTCTCAATATACAAACATTCATGCATGCATAAATCGTACAAAGCCAAAATCTAATATCATGGCATTCTAGCCTAGATTTTGATAAATTCTATCATGGTGATCCTACCCACTGTTTACTCTAGCATTATTCATTTTATGTATCATCATGGCATTTCTATCATAGCATTCATGGCATATTCTAGCCTAAACATGGTATTTCTAGCCTAATTCAATCAATTAAAATCAATCATAGCTATTCTAGCTCAAACAAGACATTCAAGGGCAAGAGGATAATTTTCACTTATTCTATGCTATTTCCTAGAATACATCAAAGCAAATATAAGCTCTCCCTAGCATGATTCTAATCATGTGTCATGTGCTCTTAAGCATAATTCTAAACATGTGCCCCTAAGCATATTTCTAAGCATTTGCAAAGAAATTAAATTCCTAAGCATGTTTCCAAACAAGGAAAGGAAAGATGACTTACCTTGACAAGTATTTCCACCTTACAAAACAAATTGGGTTAGCATAATTTGTAATAATCCTAGACATGCTCCTCAGTATAAAATAAAATCCTAAACATGCTTCTTCTAAGCAAGAAAAATAAAAGGGAATAGGAGGGAGGAGAGAATTCTATTCTTAAGATGTACTCTTTCAGGTTTAGAGCAATAGAATGCCTAAAAAGTTGTACTGGAAAAGACTTCTCAAATTTTTGAGCGTGTTTTCAAGAGGAGGAAAGAGATAATTGTATCCGACAATCGTGTGAATTGCAAAGTGGAAGGAGTAAGGTTTATAGGAGAGGGGTGAAGATGAAAAAGGAAATTTCCTAAGCTAATTTTCAAAAATAAATCAAAGAGGTCTGGGCAGCCATCTCTAGACAGTCAAGCAGTCATCTGATAGGTACCTGGCCGTTGGCCAATAGTCAACCGGCTGTCAGATGGCTGGGCGGTTTTTTGATGGTGGACCGACCAATTTCCTTTTGGCCTCTTCATTTTTTATCATTCTTCGATGCAGTCCCTTCGAACCTTTGTTCTTTCGATCGAGCATAACTTTTGGAATTCAACTCTGATTTGTGATCCGTAAATTTCTATAAAAAGTAAACATCCGTAGCTTTATAATAGTGTATCATTCATCACTAGATTCCTCTCAAATTAATTTATGTGATTTTGTGAACTCATATGTCAATTTTCAAGATTTTCACCAACTCCATCTTACCTTTCATTTATTGGCCTCCGAGGGTAGTTCGATCATTTTCATTGCTCAACATGTATCTTTATTACTTCTTTGAGCCTCAAAAATTCAGTGTCTACAACTTACCCCTACTTTGGAAGGTTTATAAGACACAAAAGTCGACAAAATACTCTTACTTCATCTTTCTCTCTTCCTTCTCATCATCTTTGATTTCGTCCTCCTTCTTTCAGACCTCATCATCTCTCTCTCTTCTTCTATATCCATAAAAAGGTGCACCCATTCGAGTGCTAATATACCCTTCTAAGGGTGGATGTACCCATTCAAGGGCTAATGTGCCTATCCAAGGCAGGTGTGCCCATCCAAGGGCTGAGGTGCCTGTCTAAGGCAAGTATGTCCCATTCAAGGCCTAAAGTGCCTATCCAAGGCGGGTGTGCCTATCTAAGGCGAGTATGCTGACACATCCGAAAATAGGATTGTCTCCCAAGTATAGCAGTGTCGAAGTAATAAACCCGGTGAGACCGGGGTCGATCCACGAGGAAGAGGATTTTAGCGTTACAAATTATAAGATAAGCAAATATGATATGAATAATTCAAAGAAATGACAAGATAATATCAATAAATATCTAAGATGGTAGGCGGTATTGCCGACCATTCAAATATAAAACAAAAAGCAAGAGGAGGTAAAACCATCCATGGAAATAGGTGGTATAACCAACCATAGTAAATTAAAGAACAATTTCATAAGGTGGTAGAACCTACCATAGTAAATAAAATAAAAAGTTCATAAACAATAGAATAATTAAAATACAAGAGGAATTAACACAATAACAATGAAGGCTAAGGTTAGGGGATCCGCCCTTGATATTTCAAATAAGGATAATTAACCCATTTTAGTTATATGAATTATATTTGTTTCATTACCAATATTTATACCACTTCTTGTAAATGGGTTCAAGCATCCAATGTGCCAATCACCATATGTCTACAACAAATCAAGGTTCCTAACTAGATTCGTGTCGGTAAGGAAGAACCATACATCATCTAGAAAGGATCCAAGCATTTGATGTGCCAAGGATTGTCGACAATGGATCAAGACCTCCACTTTACGAGTGGTGTCAAGATTGATTAAGAAATTAAATATAAATCATATTGAATAAACATTATAAGATTAAGATTATTAAGCACATATTAAGGGTTAGAGAATCCTTATTCTCATATCAAGGGTTTCACCCTTTCACCTTAGCAAAAGAGAAATTAGAAGAACATTATAATAGAAAGAAAATAAAATGCAAGAAAAAGGAAATTCATTAATAACATAAACACACAAAACACAATACAAGATCCTAGCCAAAGCCAAAATGTTCCAGCCAAGGCCCAGAGACCTAATGGGTCACAAGGCACCCCTATTTATAGATACATCCAGGGGCAAATTTGTCAAATTACAAGGGCACAATTGTCAAATATTAGTTATAAATATCTTTGACAATTGAGATCATTAGGCACCGACCTTGACCACCGATTTTGACATTGAAATATTGATCATTTTAATCACATGTCTTAATGAAATTTGTAGATATTTCTCTTAGCTTTCTAGAACATATTGATTTGCACAATTTGGATACGTATTTTGAGAGATACGGTCCAAATACTGAGGCATAGTCAAGCTGGGCCGAATCTGTAGATGGGTTCACTTCAAGCCCATTTTTGGTCCACTAAGAGCCCGAATTTGATGATCCTTGTGAAATACAATCTTGTAGATAATTGAATCATCGTTCCAAAACATTAATATTTGCACCATTCTGATCTATAAATAGAGAGTTATGCCCATTTAACCGAACCTGTAACAAAACCAAAATTAAGAGAAAATTAATTCCAAAGATGCAAAGACTACAAATATGCTAGGTTGAGGAATTTAACGACATTATTAGTGCAATATGAAGAGTTAAACTCTTATGAAACATACATATTTAAGTGTTCATCATATGCCCATTAAGGGTTACAAACCATCCTTATGATGCTATGATAAGACACTCTTCGGTGCATCTACTTCTTAAGGTTTCTAACACTCTTCAGTGCACCTATTCTAAGGGCTTTAAACACTCTTAAGTGCACTTACTTCCTAGGGTTTGGTAACACTCTTCAGTGCACCTATTCTAAGGGTTTAGAACACTCTTAAGTACACCAACTTCTTAGGGTTTTTAACACTCTTTAGGGTACCTTTTCTTAGGGCTTGTGCCTATTACAAGGGTTTAAAACACTTTTAAGTGCACCTACTTCTTATGGTTTCTTTAATGCATGCCCATCCGAAAATCTTCCATCATGCATTACTTTGCAGTCGTTAGACCTTCTTATTCTTTGAGTCTTTGGCTAATAATCATTCATATATTCTTTGATTTCTTCAAAATTTGCATTTGTTGGGTTTCATGCTCTTTTTCTTCATTCTTCTTTGATCTTCTTCAGTCTTTGCATTCATTAGGTTTCATGCCCTCCTTCTAACTATTCTTCAAGTTTCCTTAATCTGCTTCAGATTTTGTATTCATGGGTTTCATGCCCAAGCTTCTATTCTTGATTCCTTTTAATCCACAGGGGAAAAATCTCTTGATCATATTTAGACATTTTTCATTCTTGACTTTTCTTATATTCACCATTCTACATTGGGCAGCTTAAGATTCTTGTTTGGTGCGTTCTTGAATAAGTTGCTTTCTACTATCTGGAGGAATTCTACCATGTGATTCCAGTCAAAGATTCTATTGACCATCCATAGAAATCGGAGGTAAAACCTTTCATAGCAAACAAAGGAAAAATTTCATAAATAATAAATAAGAATACTTAAATTACACAAGTAAGAGAGACTAACACAATAACAATGAAAGCTAAGGTTAGGGGATCCACCTTTGATATATCAAATAAGGATAAGTAGCACATTTTAGTTATATGAATCATATTTGTTTCGTTACCAATATTTATACCACTTATTGTGAATGGGTTCAAGCATCCAATGTGCCAATCACCATATGTCTACAACAAATCAAGGTTCCTAACTAGATTCGTGCCGGTAAGGAAGAACCATACAATATCTAGAAAGGATCCAAGCATTTGATGTGCCAAGAATTGTCAACAATGGATCAAGACCCCCACTTTACGAGTGGTGTCAAGATTGATTAGGAAAATAAATATAAATGATATAAATGATATAAAATAAACAACACAAGATTATGATTATTAAGCACATGTCAAGGGTTAGAAAATCCTTGTTCTCATATCAAGGGTTTCACCATTTCACCTTAGCAAGAGAGAAATTAGAAGGACATTATAAAAGAAAGAAAACAAATTGTAAGAAAAAGGAAATTCATTAAAACATTAAAATACAAGAGAGAAAAACACAATACAAGATCCCAGCCAAGGCCAATATGCCCTAATGGGTCACAAGGCACCTATATTTGTAGATACATTTAGGGGCAAACTTGTCAAATTATAAAGGAATAATTGTCAAATATTAGGTGCTCCAACTTTGACAATTAGGGTAATTAAGTGAACCAACTTCGACCACCGATTTTGACATTGAATTATTGAGAATTTTTATCACATGTCTCCATGAAACTCATAGATATTTCTCTCAGCTTTCTAGAACAACTTGATTTATACAATTTGGATATGTATTTTGAGGGATATGGTCAAAATACTGAGGCATGGTGAGACTGGGCCGAGACTGTAGATGGGTTCACTTCAAGCCCATTTTTGGTCCACTAATAGCCCGAATTTGATGATTCTTTGAGATGCAATCTTGTAGATAATTTAATCAGCTTTTGAAAACATCAAAATTTGCACCATTCTGATCTATAAATAGAAAGTTATACCCATTTTATCGAACCTGTAACAAAACCAAATTTAAGAGAAAGTTAATTCTAAAGATGCAAAGACTACAAATATGCTTAAGTTGAGGAATTTAATGACACTATTAATACAATATGATGTACTAAACTCTTATTAAGCATGCATATTTAAGTGTTCATCAAGTTGCTTGGCTATCTTACTGTCACCTGACGGTTGCTCAACAGCCACCTGGCTATCTGACTGTTGCCCGATGGTTGGGAGCTTCTATGAAGCCCTTTCATCCATTCACATATTCATTCATGTAAAACTTCTTTGTTTTTCATCCGATTCACTTTCAGTTTTTCCTAGGCATTCGTCTTAACTTCTTTTTTCTAATGGAGAGCCATCGTGTCCACCTTGGTGAGTCCGATCCGGTCTAAAAATCGACATTGAAAGGTCTTCTAAAAGACCAGGAGGTGTTGGTCGTTTATGACGTGGTCTCTCATATAATCAACCTAGTACTTTGTCTCTTCATATCTTGCCTTTTCCATTTTCTTGGGATGTATTTAGGCTTGCATTCATGTAGAGAGTTTAATTTCTTACTTTAGGACTATCATGAGAACAGAATGTGTGGGCCATTTTCTGAAGCCCATAGCTGGTTCTTAGAGATAGAGAATGATGCAGTAAGGGGAAAGATCTTGGTTTCTATGGGTTCATCACTTGTCTTTTGTGTGCTCAACAGTACACTGATTGTCATGCATTAGCTGCTTTGTGCAAGAGGTGGATGGATACGACCCACATATTCCATCTTCTGTTTGGTGAGATGACTATTATGCCTTTGGATATTGCTGCCTTGATCGATCTTCTTGGATGTGAGGCGAAAGTCGAGAACAATGTTTCCATTTGATATGCTCTCTTTGCAAGAATATTAGAAATGGTGGTCCAATCTGACCCTTGTAAAGGTAGATTCGTATGCTCGTAGCTTGATAGTATATCAACTAGGTACAACGCTTTTCTCTAATGCATCGAACACCACTGCTTTGACTTTACTTCCTGCCCTCTAGGACCTTGATCGAGTGAAATATTTTGACTAGGGTCATGCTGCTCTCTGTTAACTATGTTTCAGCTTAGATCAGGCTTGTCGAAGCATTAGCAGGGTTCCTAGATTTGCTGCATTTATAAAGGTAACTTCTTTCTTGCTCATACCTTCATGTTTTATCTTCATGACTTCCATTTTTTATTATGTATTACCCACGATAGATGTGGGTGTACGAGTTAAGAGTTCTACCATATCCTATTTTTGCTAGCGAGGATTCTTATTTTCCTCGGATGAAGAGGTGGGTTGTACGTCGTGCGGAGCTCGAGAGATCTCACAAGCTAGACTTATTTCGAGATTACATTCACACGTTAACCTGGGACAAGTTAACAAAGAAATTATAGTCAATATCTCATTTATATTACATTCTTCCCATGCCTTTTTATTCTTTTGCAGATCCATTATTAACGGTGGGGTCCCGAGGAGAAGTAGTTTGCAGCTGTGAGAATTGTTGCCCATTTCAACTTATACTGCATCCTCCTTCCTTGTGTGAACCACATGATATGGTATCTTGGTGACCTGGCATGGGATTGGTTGGAGGGCCTAACACGCTGTTTGGTTCCTCCTTCGTTGTCAATTTTGATGATTAATTTAGCTGACTTGGCTATGGAACTAGAGGTATCAGTCTACACGATCGGGTTTCACTTGAGTACAGTTCCCATTGTATACCAGGCCAGGCCGATTTGCTACTGACACTCCTCATCCTCTAGTGGTGTCTACTCGCTAAAGTAATTCTTCTATTCATCATAAGAAGAGATCAAGAGCTTCCTCTTCTAGTATAGGCACTTCGGCTTCTTTTTCTATAGTACCTCAGCAGCCACCTCCTCCTTTAGATTCTTCAGCTGCCTCGACTACTCAAGCCGATCATGGGATGACAACGAGTCGATCCACAGCCATATGATCACCAAGGATCTAAAGATGCTCGTCCCTTTTATTCCATAGGATACTACTTTGGCAAGTTTCCTGACTATTCATTTCTCAAATTCTTTGTCGTTTATCGCTAATACAAATGCAATGCCATGCAGGTGCCATGATCTTCCATGGTGTGGGTTTTTCGTATGCAAACCGCTTTGCATAGGTATGTCTTACAGATGTCTCTCCAATATCAGGTAAGGTGTCCCTCTATAATTCATGTATGTATGATTTCTATCATAATAGTTCTTCTAACTATATGATTTTCTTGCTTGGTCAGACGGGTTGTCAAGAAGTTACTCGTCTGCAGCGTGAGGTGGAGCGCCTCCAAGCTCAGGTCGCTGCTATCTCCTTTGTATTGGCAATGATGGTGATAAGTGAGGACTATCACCACCGGCTTTGATCAGGATTTTTCTTTGTTTATTTTACTTCCATGTGTGAACTTTCATGATGTATAATCAAATAGATTTGAAAGATTTAATGGAACATCTTTGTTTCTGATTTCATACATTTTGCGTATCGTATTGAGTTTACATCCGCATTTATTCAAATTTATTTCTACATCATTAGTTATTCAATTATGAACAACACTACAAAATCTCGAAGCCAAGTGCTTGAAATCGTTCATCCGTACGCGTTCCAAAAGTCGAAGGATCATGTAAATGGGTTGGTTAGCCCTAATAGCCACTGGCTAGCCATTAGAACACTGGGCGACTATCTGACAGTCAGTCGACTATAATGCAACAAACAGTGCAACCTTTTGGGATTCTTATGATCATGTCTTCCACTTCAACAGGCAGGAGCTTTGCCTTTTGTATGAGAAATTCTTTGTTATACTGGGTCATCAATCATCCAATTCTAAGAGCCTCATTCTGCCCACTATCCAGACACCATCAACATCTTGCCCACTTTTTCAACTTCCCAATTTCCACCATGGCCATTCACCCCAGGGGTGGTAGAGTGACATTATCCTCCATCATGCCTTTGCTCAAGATGATGGACAACGTTTCATCCAGCTAGCTTTGCCTTTTTCAGTTTTGTCTTCTTGCACGGTTTCTAGTGCTCTCACCAGATCGTCTCAGAGATCCACATCTCGTGACCATCATTCCTCAGATGGATCCCGGTTTCACAGTAGTTCCTTTGATTTTGGATGAGACATTGATTAGACCAGACGTGTCAAGATTGATCCGAGTCAAAGATTTAGTGGCAATTTTTCGTTTCTTCAGATTTTTTTTTTTGTTATTGTGCTCTAACTTCTTTGGTTTTTTTTTTTTTTGGTTATTGTGCTCTAACTTTTGCCTAAGCCACCCTTTTATGGGTTTTCGACTTAACGAGCTTGCCTTAACTTTTGCTTGAGCCGCCCTTTCGGGTTTTCAACTTAGCGGGCACTTTTTTTTCTCAAGCCCTAATTTTGGTCTAAATTATCCTTTTCAGGTTTTCAGTTTAGCAGGCCTTAATTTTTGCCTAAGCTAACATTTTTATGTTTTCAAGTTATCATTCTTCTTTTCTTATTTTTCTTTCTTTCTTTTTTTCTCATATATAGTTGCAAGAGAGGTTGTCTATTTTAGTGCCATCCGAAGGGGATATTTCTCGTTACAGCCCTCGGTTTCATATGAGGAGGAGACTTGAGACACATTCTTCTTGGATTGACTGGCTTCGAGTCACTTCTGATACTAAGATTCACGAGCACTATCCATGGTGGAGGCTAGACCATGTGACCATAGGGACATATATTGCACGTGTGCCTCTAACGGGTTTCACACACAGTTCATTCTATAATCCTGCTAAACTGCGTCGACAGTGTAGTCAGAAGCAAAAGATTGTGAATTCACCAACTGCTTTCGGTCTTAGAAGACTATTTGCTCGTTATCTAAAGCATGTTAGAGATTCTTGGGCACATCGCACCATGAAGAGGAATCTACTCCATGATCTTGATTTTGGGACTGACGGCCAATGCAAGGATCGGGTGACCTTTTAAGCCTCCATTCCTGATCCTGTTCTTCGAGCCAGACAGTGCTGTGAGCAATATAGTGAGCCTATTTGTAGTCTATCGAAGAGATATAGATGACATTGTTAGTTCCTTGGTTTGCTTAGATGTTTGATGTTTCTTTTTTGTTGTTATAAAAAATAATAAGACATTTCAAAAGGCATATTTGTTCCAAACAGTTTCATTTTTTTAATAAAAGTACAATCTTTGTTCTTCGAACAATATGTGCACAATGATACAACTCTTATTATTAATTAGCCATTTTTTTCTGATTAATTATTGTTCATCTCACTCCTTTTTTTTAATACAAAATATTTCTTTAGCCTGTCCACGTTGACGGGCTCAGTGAACTCATTCCCTTCCATATCTGATAAATTGATGGCTTCATCGGACATGACCTTCATCATAACAAATGGACCCTTCTAATTTTGTTTAAACATCCCTCTTGGATCAAGCATAACTGGTCTCACTTGCTTGAGGACTAACTCTCCTTCTTTGGATTTCCTTACCTTTTTTCTTTTGTTAAAGGCTCCAGCAACCTGTTTTTGGCATAGTTACATGTGATACCTGGCCGTCATTATTTTCTTATCAATAAAAGCCAATTGTTCATATCTATTACAAATCCATTCCTCTTCAGGAACTTCTACTTCAATCAGAACTCTCACTGATTTCATTTCTATCTCAATTAGTAACACTGCTTCTAAACCATATACCAACGAGAATGGCATCATGCTGGTCGAACTTATTGGTGTCGTCCTATAACCCTATAACACAAACAACAACTTCTTTGCCCAGTCTTTATATGTCTGTGCCACCTTGGCCAACATTTCCTTGACATTCTTATTAGCTGCTTCTACTGCCTCATTGGCTTGTGGCCGGTATGGAGACAACTTATGGCGTTCAATTCCATACTTCTTGAACAAAGCCCTAGTCTTGGCCTGAAAATGAACCCCATTGTCAGTCATGACATGGTACCCTAAATCTGCATATGATGTTCTTCTGAATGAACTTTGCCATTTGCTTGACCCCTAACTTAGTATAGGACTCAACGTCTATCCATTTGGTGAAAGAGTCAATCACCACAACTATATACCAATGTCCATTAGAGGTCGACGTCCTAATTTAGCTTATAATATCGATGCCCCATGCAACAAATAGCCATAGTACAGTCATTTCTTATAGTTCCAATGGTGGTTGATGGATCAAGTTTTCATTAATCTGGCATTGGTGACACTTCTTCACAAATCAGACACAGTCTGTCTCCATAGTTAGCTAGCAAAATCCTTGCCACATGATCTTCTTTGCAAGCACTAGCCCATTCATGTGTGGGCCACATATACTACTATAGATTTCTTCCATAAGTCTCTAATCTTCTTTCTCATCCAGACACCTTAGTTGCATACTTTCCAACATTGTCTTGTACGTCATCCCCTGATGAGACATAAATTGTTGGGTGAACTTATGTAACACAACCATGTCCTTCTTATTGGCCTTCTCAAGCAAACTCCTCTCTTTTAGACATTTCTTTAAGTCATAGAACCATGGCTTCTCATCCACTTTGATGTCTATTACATAAGGCTCCATGTAAAAAAGACCTTATGCTTGTGATATCATGATTGGTCTCAATAATAATTCTTGTATGCTTACCCATACTAATGCCAACGAAGCTAATGCATTAGCCATCTGATTCTCACTTCTAGGAAGATAGGTGAAGGTGCACTGCTTGAACCTCTTAATCAACCTTCTGATGTGCTCAATGTAGGACTTTAGGTTGCCTTCTTGTAAATCCTAATATTTGTAGGCTTGAGAGATGACTAGCTTGGAATCTCCTACCACTTCTACTTCTTCACTACCTACGGCAATCACAATTTCTAAACCAAAGGCACAGGCTTCATACATACCCATATTGTTGGTGAACGTCCAACTCTTTAGCGAATGGGATGACTTCTTTAGTTGGTGACACTAGGATAACTCCAATTCTAGTGCTATTATGATTAACAGCTCCATCAAAGAACATTCTCAATCCTCCTACCGATGTTATCCCTAAATGTTCATATGGGAATTCTAGCTCCCATGGTTCATTGTCGTCGACCGGGTTCATGGCCAAGAATTCTACTGCTATTCTTTCTTTCACCACCTTCTTGGTAACATATTCAATGTCAAATTCTGATAACTGTACTAGCCATCTTGCCAGCTTCCTTACCACTGCTGGTGCCTCATAAAGATTATAGGTTATTGCCTAAAGTATCAACTTCAATGATTCAAACAGGTTAAATTGGTTACCACTTGGGCTTGCTCCAGAAGAAGTATCATATTCAACCTATCTTGTTAAAGGAACACGTTATCATACATTTGATAGCGACAATTCCACACAAGATAGTGGTGTTTCTCTTGAAGCATAAACTATTTGCAGAGCTAGTGCAAGAGATAACACTCAAATTGTTAAACAGTTTCTTACTATGGAGTTGTTAAAGCTATTTACTTGATAAATTATCTCGCATTCCAAGTTCCATTATTTAAATGTACTTGGGCAAATAGTATACATGGTGTCAACCTTGAGGATGGATTCACATTAGTTAACCTCCATCAACGTCTAAATCTATTTCACAGAGATCCTTTTGTCTTAGCCACACAAGCTAAGCAACTTTTTTTTTCTAGAGACAGTGACAACTCTAATTGGTATGTTGTTCTAAGAGCACCTCCAAGAGGATTCCATGATTTAGAGAGGTTTGAGGAGAATGCATATAGAAAAAATTTGCCATTAGATGTATCTAAACTTAGCTCTAATATGGTTGATGAAGATGAAGATTATTTGCAAAGTGATTGTGATGGCATACTAGTGTAACTTTACCTATTATAAATAAAATAAATTGATTATTTCCTTTTTATTAGTTGTCTTTTTGCTTTCATATTTTTTTTTTTAAAGATTTTATATTTGGATCTATTGTTTCAAATTACTTGTTACTTTGTTTGTTTATTAGTCACACACTATTTTACTATTATATCATCATATAGAAATTACACATCTGTTTGAAGCAATTTATCATTTACATAATACATTTTCATTTATTATTTTAGCTATATTAAGTATATTCATATAAATTCTTTTAATTTACCAAATAAGACTGATTTTTTTTTCTTAGAGGTACTAAATGTTTACACAATCATTAGAATCATCAACTATTCCTGAAAATACGCAAAAGAGAAAGGGTAGAGGTCCAACAAAGTTGGACTACAATGATTGTAAGAAGGCTAGGCAAGGAGGGGTTAAGTGGAATGAAAAGAGCCAACCTGTTGGACAAGCGTCAATTAAGTTAATAAGTTACATGGGAAGTCTAGTAAGGCAGAGGGTACCAGTAACTCATAAAGATTTGGACTCGGTACCTAACATTTTGAAGAATAGCTTGTGGGAAAATGTAAAGGTAATTAAAATATATCATTCATTTGTTTCTTGTTCTTAAATAACTTTGATTAAAGTAATTGTTTTGTTTGTTTTTGCATTTTAATACAGCAAAAATTTGATGTGGAAGAGTGTCACAAAGCTTATGCGCTTAGTTCAATGGCTAGATATTGGCGACAATATAAAAGCCAATTGACAAAAAAATTGAGAAATCTTTTGAAGCATACAGATGCATCTTGACGGACCCAATTGTTGAAGCCAGAAAATGTTAACAAGGATAAGGATTGGGAACAATTTGTTAGACATCGTCTTTCTCCAGAGTTTGAGGTACACGTATTAATTATTAAGATTGTTTCGTATATTATAAATTTCAATAATTAAGTGTATTATTTACTTGATAGGCAATAAGTACGAAATATAAAAAATGCAAGCTATGAATAAACTACCTAATGCGCATAGTCAGCGAGGATACGCACGAAAGGAAGAAATCATGGTAAGGTTAAATAACATAATAAATTTTGATTAGTTTTCAATCGGATTAAGAGATTATGTTTGATCTTATATGTAGAGAGAACAAAGTGAAAATCCAGAAGATGTTACTCGAGTTGATGTTTGGGTTGCTGCACATAAACATAATGATGGAACACCAATTAATGACTTTGTTGGTGAAAAGCTTGTAAGATGAGTAATCTTTTTTTTTACCTTAATTTACTTTAAAATTGACAAAAAGTACATCTAATAATGTATTTCTTTCCTTTTTTTTTTTAATCTTGTAGAATGCAATAAATGAAGTTTCTAAAAGGCAAGTACAGATAATGTTACATCCACTCAAAATGATGCAATATTCTCTCAAGTGTTAGGTCCTGATCGTCGAGGTCATCAAGTTAAAGGACTTGGTAAGGGAGCAACACAATCAAAAGTCGAAGCTTCCGTAGTTGGTAGAGCAAATACTGCTCAACTAAGAGAAGATGTAAAAGGTCTTAATGCGAAGGTCATGGGTTTGACTAATTTTATGCTTAGTTTGGTCCAAACTATGGTAAGTATAGAAAGCTTTTTATTATCTTAATTATTATTATATATACCACAAAAATTTAACAATTTAATTTAAATATATAATCATGGTTACAGAGTCGAGATAAGGAAACAAGTGTTCGGATGCATGATAGCTTTCCAAATATACTTAATTTGACTCATAATCAGGTAATTCTAAATATATATTCTCATTCGTGTGTTTATTTCATTACATTTTAATAGATAGCTTGTAATATTTAAATTACATGTTTCCTTAATATAGTTTAAGGGTGAAAGAGCTAATGACAATTTAAATATGTTTGTAAATATGCTCAACCAAACCCAATATTAGGTGACTATAAAAGATTATTTTAATTAATGATTTCACTGCATGATATTGGATATTTTATGTTTTTAATATATATATTTTTACTTACAGTCTCAGGATAAACAACCAAGCCCTGAGATAAACACGCTTTTGGATATGTTTAATGATCAAAACCAAGTAAGTTATAAAGGTTCTCTTTTATGTGCATGCTTATTTTATTACATTTTAAATATGATATGTTACTTATTTCTTATAAAATTTTTATTTTTTTTCTTAGGATAAAGGATTAGATGTTGGGATGCATACTGTTGTGGATGCTCATCAAGTAAAAGGAATAACAAAATGATTTTAAAGTTGATGTCGACTCAAAGTTATTCGATAATAGCGATTTAAATAATAATATATTATTTGTTTGTAGCATGGAATTGATCTTTTACTAAGGTGAGCTAACCATCCTTTCATTGTTTTAAAATTATTCTCATGTTAAAATTTAAAATGTATGAATTTTTGTGATTTTTTAAACTAAACTATTGTTATTAGAAACATTTATTGTTAGTATGATGAATCTAGTATTATTTAAAAATATGATGTTGATTAAAGATCTTTTAGACAAAAGGCGTGTTTTATTTTTATATGCACTTACAAATATTTAAAATGCAATTGGTTTCACCTAAATCTAATACTTCTATAAATTTTAGTGATCTTTTGCATATAGTTTATGTACAGTGTATACTTCTTATTTTATATACAAAATTACTAACATTACATTAACTCTTATTGATCTTCACTTGTTTATTTTATTGTGGCAACAATAGGTTTCAAACACTCATGAAAACAACAACAGTTTGAATCCAAATGTTGCAACCTTCTCTCAAGTAAGTTTATCTATCCTTGCACAATTCATAAAATATAATTGTTAAATAAAACGTGTGTTAAAATTTTTTTATTAAAATTTACTACTGTTTCTTGTCTGTTGTTTATGATATAGACTTTCAAACCGAGTGTTACCTTTCAAGATGATTTCATTCCAAATGGAAAATGCAAGTTATTACACTGGTTTGGAACAGGAGAAGTGGTTGCTGAAGCTGAGCTTGATACTACAAATCCTGAAGCTCTTGTTCATCACATGGTTCTTGGTCCAGATTGTTGGAGAATTTGGGTCGAAAAATCAATTGTCAAGAGAGTCCCACTGTATCGACCTACAAGTGATATGCAAATTCTTGAAGATGCTTTAGGTAGTACAGTAGCATAGCCTTCAAAATACGTAACATTTTATGCTTAATTAATCATTTGTTTAGTTTCTTAGGATATAGCAATACTTAGTTTCCTTTTGTTACTTTTAACATTTTAGGATAAATCTTAAACTACATTACATTATATACTTCATTGTTTATGTCATACTTATAGAGATTTTTAAATTAAATGACAATTGGTGTGTTTGTTAATTTTAATATTGTTGAGTATATATATGTGTGTGTGTGTGTTTGATTTATTAAAATTCATTCATTATAAATTAAATTATTATAAAAACCAAGAAAAAATAATTAATAGTAAATATTTTCAACTTACACAATAAACTATCTACCACGTACACATAGTAGTGGTTAATTATAACTCTAATAAAGTTAATCAACAACTTACATTCACATGTGGTGGACATTAATATCTACCACGTCCAACTATCATGTCGTCATTTAAAAATTTAGAAATTTAAAAAGACAACGTGTATATTATATGGTGGATAAGATAATTAACCACGTCAATAGTATTGTGGTTAGTAACAAATTCGAAATAAGACAACTACCACATGCAAATGCAAGTGGTGGATAGAGGAGAATCTACCACATACATTTGTACGTGGTCAATGATTCTAATCAACAACATGTTAATTGCTTATTTACCACGTGCATTTACATGTTATAAAAGAACTAGGCTTTTAACCACTCCTTGATACACCACAGACAAATATCAAGTGGTAAATGTACTTCTACAACTTCAAATTAACGTGGTAAATGTTATATTTTGTTGTAGTGATACTTCATCAGATCCTCCTTCGAGACAGCTTTAATTTTATAAGAGTGAAAATAGTGCCTCAATTTCTTTAAAAACTAGACCATGGCTAAACAGGTTTTCTCTACGTAGCTATACTTCATCTCATATGGTAGTAGTTTCTTGCTAAGACAATAGATGGTGTGCTCTACACCCTTCTCATCTTCTTGTGCCAGCGTAGCACTAATAGCCTCCTCCTCAAGAGCTAAGTAAAGAATTAAATTCTTCCCAGGTTTTTGCGGCCTCAAAACTAGTGGGTTTTGCAAGTACTTCTTAATTCTTTTGAATGCTTCTTGGCACTGATCATTCCATTCTACTGGCTGATTCTTCTTCAAAAGCCTAAAGATCGACGCACAAACTGGATCTTCCCTAGAAACCCTCGAACTTCTTTGTCAGACTTAGGTGGCGGCTTCTCCATAATGGCCTTCACCTTGTCTGGATCCACTTCTATCCCTTTCTTGCCAACTATAAACCCCAACAACTTCCTTTAGGTAATTTGAAGACAAACTTTTACGAATTTTGTCGTAGCTTGTATTTCTTCACCCTTTATAGAAATCTATCTAAGGCTTCAAATGGCCCTCTCTAGTCTCAGACTTCACTATCATGTCATTTACATAAACTTCTATCTCCTTCTACATTATATCGTGGAATAGCATTGTCGCCATTTGTTGGTAAGTAGCCCCTCCATTCTTCAAATCGAAGGGCATCACCTGGTCGCAATAAGTTCCCTATTTTGTAATGAAGGCCATCATTATCTTGTCTTCATTGGCCATAATTATCTTATTGTATCCAAAAAAACCCATCTATAAAAGAGAACATCACACTGGCAACAACGCTATCTACCAACACATCAATATGAGGCAAAGGAAAATCATCATTTGGTGAGGCCCTGTTGAAGTCTTGATAATTCACATTCAAACCCTTCTATCCTTCTTTGGTACTAACACAATGTATGCCAACCATTCCGGATACTTCACCACATATAGAAATTTGGCTTCAATTTGTTTAGAGACTTCCTCTTTGATTTTTTGAGCCCACTCTTGCCTCATTCTTCTTAACATCTGCTTAACTGGTTTCACATGTAGATAAGTCAAATTTTATGCTTAGCGATGCTTCTGTTGATTTCAGGCATGTTGTCATAGGATCAGGCGAAGACTTCTACATGTTTCTTTAATAATTTCTAAAATTTCTCTCTCCCTTTAGGAGTTGTATCAAGTGCAATGCATATGTTCTTAGGTTTTTTAATTGTACCAAGATTAATGTCATGAGTTTGAAAGGTATGAATTTCAAATATACTACTAAAATGCAAATTATGATGCACATACCATTAGGAAACTCATCAAACAAGTAAGCAAAATTATTCTTCATTGCATTAAACTTTAAAACATAAACAATGTCCTCTTCTTCGAAGATGTTAGGTACAAACATATCTTCATAAGATATACTTTTAATTCCTTCCTCGATGAAAACAGCAAGGCCGACGGACCGATCCATTAGCAATGCTTGTTCTTGAGGCTTCTCCTCCTTAATGGTCATCTTTTCTATCTCTCCCACCAAGTCATCCCCCTCGGGGACTCCTGCCTGAAGGATATCTATGAAGATCTCAAATCTGGGCTTTATTATTCCTTAGAAAACATGTGGTTCAGTAGCTCTTACATACTTCATATCTTGGGCTTTAATAAATTTATGATTTTCCCTTTCTTGGGCTTATCATCTTCTTTTTCCCCTTTAGATTTGTAGCCTGACCCTCTTATAGAGGTCTGACCTTTGAGGTCTGGAAAAGATGGTAGGCCACGTCCATTTCTATCAAGTCCAATTCCTAGCATGTACCCCTATTTCTTCATTATTCTAGCAATGATTGGGCTGACTTTGTCAATCATCGCTACTTGAAAGCCACCCACGTAAGCTTTTCTCCAACCTTCACACTTAAAGCAGATGGTGCAATTGTTGTGGCTAAATGAATGGTTATGAGCTCCCCATCCATGTTGAATTAGATTTTCTGCTAGAAGGTGGAAGGAACTCCACCAGGTGGATGAAACCATGTTCGTCCTAACAAGGCAGCAAATGTGACTGGAATGTGAAGGACTGTGAATTCTATCATTACTTCGATCAGCCTAGTCTTCACTAAAGCTTTGAAAATTCCAATAGCATTCCTCTTTGAGTCATCACAAGCCCTGATCACCATCTCACAAGGCTCAAGCTCATCTGTACTGACTCCGTACTTGTGCAATATCTTCACAAGCATAATATTGATGGCGGACCCATCATCCACCATGATACAAGGAGACATTTTCCTACCAATCTTTATGCTGATGAACAATGGCTTATTATGCTTTATCCCTTCGAATGACAGATCTTCATCTGTAAAAGTGATTTTCCCTTTTCGTCTTACCCCCTTGGGTGTTCCTCCAGTCAAGGCGGTCAGCATTTCACTAGTAGTGGTAGCCACTGATATCTTTACCTCTGCCATGGCTTCTTTATGCTTTCGGGATGGTATAAGTAGATCCCAAATGCTCGCATTCAGTTGAGTTTTCTTCAATTATTTGATCACTTGATCCTCTTATTCTTTAGCAACTTATTTGCCCTTCTCAACTGTTTTCTTAGTTGGTTTATTCTTTTCCTTCTCATGGTAAAATCTATGACTCCTTGTCACTCCTTGGACATTCTCTCTCTCACCCTTGAGTGTTTCTCCCTCATGTGTTTCTTTGTTATCACTATTAAAGTCAACCAAAAAGTTTGAAAGGGTTTGACTTGAAGGATTTCATCCCAAATTCCCATGACTCTCACTTCTTTACATCATTTAGGCAAACTCTCATCTTGCTTCGCTTTCCTAGCTTTATTACCCTTCCTCACCTTGAGTCTTTTAGGTGGGCCTTTTCTAGGCTTTTTTGTAGCCATTCACTTCTTGGCAAATGAGCTTAGTGGTGTAGGCTTCTTCTTGATGGGTGTCACTTTAACTTCTTCTTCTTTTTCTTCCTCTTTTTGGGGCTCGTCTTCTTCTTGGTCACTGAGATTCACAAGTTCAAGTTCTACGCTTTGTTTAACCACTTTCACTATAATGGTGGCCCATCTGCCTTTCTTGGTTTGAATTTTTGCAGCCAAAGGAACAAGTTCTTCCACCCTCTCACTGACCTCCTTGGCTTCTTCTTCTCTAGGCTTTTCGACCTTAGGCTTCTTCGTTGAGACCACCTTTTTAACGGTTTATTATAGCTTGGACTTCTTCCTTCTCTTAGCTCTCTTGGCGCTACTTCATCTACGCTTCTCGAAGGAATTCATGACTTGCTCCTAGTTAAGCCTGATTCAATCATGTTGGTTGATGGATGAGGCACCCTGTCATAGTTAAGCAATGGTTTGCTCTTTATGTTGGGCTCATATGTCTCTAGGTTGGGATTCTGGCCTTGTCAATAAAATCTTAGATCTCATGGTAGAGGCAAGTGCAATCGTTGGTCTTATGATCAGTCACTTGATAGAATTCACATTTCTCGTGATGCCTCAAATTCCTTTGTAATGGATTTGGAAGTTCTCTTTGTGGTAATGGCTGTAAGATCCATTCGGCTCTCAAGCTTCCAAAGATTTTGGAAAGTGGCTTTCCTAGACAAATAAACCTTCCTTATGGGGCAACTACCTTTACCTCTGCAAGCTTTGTGCTAGGCCCACTAGATTGGTGGTACTGTCATTAACTTCTTTGAGGGTAGCCATGAGTGCTTCTCTTCTGTCTAGACTCCAATTCTTATATTTGGATGCCTGAGTCATACAAATCATTAAATGTTTTGATAGGGAAACCCGCCAATCTATCACTGATGAAAGCATGGGCATCAATGATCAGCATTCAAACCTAGTCATTCTCTATGGGCCTTGTGGTCATCTAGGTAGCTTTGGCTCGCCAACGAACTAGATACTCTGAAAAAGTCTCGCAGGGCTTTTGTCTTGTTGTCCCCAAATCCCTCAATGTTACCCCTAGTTGGGTATTGTAACAGTATTGTTCCATAAACTATTGAGAAAGTTCCTTCCAATCTTCTTGAACTCTCTTTAGGAGATCATGATGCCATGCTACCGCATTATCATCTAAGGATAACGTGAAATATTTTAAAATATGCTCATTTGTCAAAGAAGTAATAGCCATGATGGTTGCATACTACCTTAAATGTGCTTTGGGATTCCCTTTTTCGTTAAAACTACGCAAGTCTTGTAGATAAAACTTTGGAGGCAACTCTTGGTCTCCCATAAGTAAGATTTTATCTAGGTCTTTGACCTATTTAAGTCCTTTCTTCCTCAAAAGGAATTAGACCTTTTCCATGTCCTTGGCCAATTGCTTGACCGATTCAGGTTCTTCATGTTTGGTTTGGCTATTCCCCCTATTTTTGCCTTAGCTAGTTTCACCATCACCAACACCATTAGCCTCAGGTGGAGATTGGTTCATGCAGTTGGGCCCATTCCGTAAAGTGTCAATGAGTTGAGCCGCTTGCTGTCAAAGCGTGGTGATATCAGCCCACACTTGAGCCATTTCAGCATTATTGTTATTAGGTGCAGCCATCTCATCAATTGATTCCTCTTGCCCTGTCAAATGACCACCTCGTCTAGCCCAAGCTATGATGGCTGCAAAACAAAGGTGTTAATGCCATACATGCATGTATGGATGCATGATATGATATGCTCATACAAAGGCATAGATACGCTTTTAGCCTTCCAACCTTATTCATTTCACACACGTGAAGTCGAGTCTCTTTTCCTAGGATTTTAGGCTTCATTCCTAAGACATCATCATAGGACGTAGGAATGTGAGATGCTCTCATCTAATTCTTACATTCATGGTGATGTTGGATTCTTCGCGATGATCATAACATGGTTTTCAAAACGTCATGATAACCTTAACTCATGGCACATGTTCCTATTTTGGTTTATATGGGTGACTTCACATGTGGCATTTGTTCATGGTTCCATGAGGTTTTAAGTTGATGTTATTCTAATCATGGAAAGTTTACATCCATAGACATGCATTTCATCATGGGTTTTGAATATTCATCTTATTGAAAATTTCCAGAGTCATCTATATGGGCTTGAGTCACAAAGATCCACTGGTCTAGGCTCCATCGAGTGAGAGATGCCCCATTGGGCCAGTCTCTTTCTATACCAATTCAATGGGACGTGCTCGAAGATGGTAACTCCAACATGACTCATCTAGGGGTCGAATGTATCCAAAGACTTCTCATACCAATGCCACGCAGCTAGTTTTAGGTAATTCATGCTCATTGTATGCAAAAATGCAGTGATGCAAGGACTCATTATATTAACATGAGGCATTAGGATTTGGTATTCCCATCGGAATCAACTCGTCTTATCCCTAGTGGAGTCGCTACTATGAGTAGGGCTTTCATCCTGCCAGAGTGTTTGTGACCATGACACCGTGTCAAAGCCTTTTTCAGGACTTAAGGGAACACAAACGAGCCATGGGCACGTCTAGAGAAAAAAGTTGCCACCTAATTATTCAATTGGGAATGAATAGGGGCAATCTGATCCCTTGTTTCAGGACCTAAACTACACTTATCCCTTCAGAGATGGGTTCAGGAAGTTAGGTACGAGTCTTTCGAGCTCAAATGTAAACCCGACCTCCACTTGGGAAATACCAAATAAAAATATCTCATGCTATTACTTAGTACGCTTAGATGGTTCAATTTATTTAAACATTCTCATTTTTATCTTTATTTAGCATGTTAAGTGATTGTTCAATTCCATGCATTTGTGTATTACATTCATTCTAAGTAATGGTTCCTCACTATCAATGTGAGTTCATCATCACTTCATGGTGTCAAACAATTACACTTCTTAATATACAAACATTCATGCATGCATAAATCGTACAAAGCCATAATCTAATATCATTGTATTCTAGCCTAGATTTTGGTAAATTCTATCACGGCGATTCTACCCATTGTTTACTCTAGCATTATTCATTTTATGTATCATCATGGCATTTCTATCATAACATTCATGGCATATTGTAGTCTATACATGGCATTTCTAGCCTAATACAATCAATTAAAATCAATCATAGCTATTATAGCTCAAACAAGACATTCAAGGGAAAAACGATAATTCTCACATATTCTATGCTATTTCCTAGCATACATCAAAGCAAAAATAAGTTCTCCCTGACATGATTCTAATCATGTGCTCTTAAGCATAATTCTAAACATGTGCTCCTAAGCATATTTCCAAGAATTCGCGAAGAAATTAAATTCCTAAGCATGTTTCAAAATAAGGAAAGGAAAGATGACTTACCTTGATAAGCATTTCCACCTTGCAAAACAAATTGGGTTAGCATAATTCATAATAACCCTAGACATTCTCCTAAGCAAAAAATAAAATCCTAAACATGCTTCTTCTAAGCAAGAGAAATAAAAGAGAATAGGAGAAAGGAGAGAATTTTGCTCTCAAGACGTACCCTTTTCGGGTTTAGAGCAATAGAACGCCTAAAAAAGTATACTGGAAAAGACTTCTCAAATTCGTGAGCGTGTCTTCGAGAGAAAGAAAGAGATTATTGTATTTGGCAATTGGTCTGAATTGCAAACTGAAAGGAGTAGGGTTTATATAGGAGAGGGGCGAAGCTGAAAAAGGAAAATTTCTAAGCCAATTTTAAAAAATAAACGAGAAAGGTCCGAGCGGCCATATCCAGATAGCCAGGAGGCCATCTGATGGGCACCTATCCATTGGCCAACAACTGGTCAATTGTCAGATGAGCGACTGTCTTAGACAGTCGGGTGGCTATTTGATGGCCGACTAGCTAATTTCCTTTCGGCCCTTTCCTTTTTTATCACCCTTCGAACCTTTGTTCCTTTGATCGTGCACAACTTTTGGAATTCAACTCTGATTCATAATTCCAAAATTTCTGTGAAAACTAGACGTCTGTAGCTTCACCACGGTATATGAGTCATTACTAGATTCCTCTAGGATTAACTTTTGTGATTTTTTGAAGTCAATTTTCAAGACCTTTCACCAACTCCGTCTCACCTTCCTTTTTTCCCTCCGAGGGCAATTCGATATTTTTCATTGCTTGACATTTATCTTTATTCCTTCGTCGAGCCTCAAAAATTAAGTGTCCATAGTCGTCATCAAATTATTCAATTGGGAATGAACATGGGCAATCCGATCCCTCACTTTGGAACCTAAATTACCCTTATCCCCTTAGAGATGGGTTCGGGAATTTAGGTACGAGCCTTTTAACTCACCTGGATGTGAATCCGGCCTCCACTTGAGAAATGCCAAATAGGAATAGCTTGTGTTGTTACTTAGTCCACTTAGATTGTTCATTTTATGCACACATATTAATTTTATCTTTTTTTAGACATGTTAGGTGATTATTCAATCAAAACAATTGTATATTCATACAAAGAAAAAGGGAGAGAATATATTACATTTTCTTTCATACATGAGGGAAGGTGAGAGGATTACAACATTTGCTTTTCATCAATAAGAAAATATTCCACTCATTGAGCATTCATTCTAAGTAATGGTCCCTGACCATCAATGTGAGTCCACCATAACTTCATGGCATCACACAATTACATTTCTCAATATTCAAACATTCATCCCTTCATAAGCCATCATCTAATATCATGGCATTCTAGGCTATATTTTGTTAAATTCTACCATGGCAATTCTACCTATTGCTTATTGTAGCATAAATCATATTAATTATCAGGGCATTTCTAGCCTAACATGTCATTCATGACATATTCTATCTTAATCGTGGCATTTCCAGTCTAATTAAAACAACAAAAATCAATCATAGCTATTATAACTTAAACAAGACACTCAAGGGCAAAACAGTAATTCTTACTCATTCTATGCTATTTTCTTGCATTCGTCAAAGTAAGTAAATTTTCCTAGCATGATTCTAGTCATGTGCTCTCAAGCATGATTCTAAACATGTTCTTTTAGTCAGGATTCTAAGCATTCGCAAAGAAAGTAAATTCATAAGCATGATTCTAAAAAAGGAAGGATTGCAGACTTACCTTGACACGCTTATCCTTCTTGAAAAATAAATTGGGTTAGCATAATTCATAATAACCCTGATCATTCTCTCAAGGATAAAAATAAACCCTAAACATGCTTTTTCTAAGCAAGAAAATAAAAAATAAAATGGGAGGGAGGAGAGAATTCTGCTCCCAATATATACCCTTTCTGAGTTTAGGGCAATAAAAACACCTAAAAAGTATTTATACTGGACAAGCCTTCTCAAATTCTCGAGCGTGTCTTCAAGAGGGAGAAAGATGATTGCATTCGACGATTGGTGTGTCTTACAAAGTGAGAGGAAGGGGGTTTATGTAGGAGAGGGGTGAAGATAAAAAAGCAAGGTTTTAAGGCTAATTTTTGAAAATAAGCCACAAAGGGCCGGGCAGTTATCTCCCAATGGTCGGTTGCTATTGGACCATCAATCGACCATCAGCCAATAGTCGAGTGGCTTTCAGATGATCAGGCGACTGTCTTGAGCAACCGAGTGGTTGCTTGATGGCCGACCGATCAATGTCCATTTGGCCCCTTACATTTTTATCATCCTTCAATGCAGTCCTTTCAGACCTTTGTTCCTTTAATTGCACATAACTTATTGAATTCAACTATGATTTATGATTTGAAAATTTCTATGAAAACTAGACATCCGTAGCTTCACAACGATATGTACTCATCATCAGATTCCTCCTAGTTAATTTCTATGATTTTTCAAAGTCACATGATAGTTTCCAAGACCCTTCACCAACTTCTTCTCACCCTTCTCTTCTTGGCCCTTAAGGGCATCTTGGCCATTTTTTTGGCTCGACATTCATCTTCATTTCATCATAGAGCCTAAAAAATTTAGTGTCTATAACTTACCCTCTACTTTGGAAAGGTTTATGAGACACAAAAGTCGACAAAGTAATCTTACTTCATATTTCTTTCTTCCATTACAACATCTTCGACTTCGTCCTCCTTCTTTTGAAATTTCTTGTCACTTCCTTCTCTTCACACAAAAAGTGTGTGTCCATTCAAGGAGTAATGTGTTCATCCATGGGCTGAAGTGCCCATTGAGGGCGCATGTGCAAGCGTGCCTATCTAAGGCGAGCGTGCCCGTTCAAGGGCTAACGAGCCCATCTAAGAGCGAACGTGCCTATCTAAGGCAATAATATGCCCATCTAAGGGTGGATGTGCTATCTAAGGCAATAAAGCATCCTTATGATGCTATGATCAAACACTCTTAAATAATACAGCTTCTTCCTAGGGTTTTCAACACTCTTCAGTACATCTCTTCTTAAGGCTTATGCCTATTCTAGGGGCTTAAAACACTCTAAAGTGCACCTATATTTTAGGGCTTTCAACACACTTTAGTGCGCCTCTTATTAGCGCTTGCGCCTATTCTAAGGGCTTAAAACATTCTTAAGTGCATATACTTATTAGGGTTTCTTTCTAATGCATGCCCACTGGGAAAGCTTGTATCATGCACTACTTTGCGATCTTTATACCTTCTCATTGTTTGAGCCTATGGCTAAGTATTCTTCATTCTTCTCTCATCTCTTCAGGGTTTCCATTCGTTGGGTTTCTTACCCCTCTTCTGAGTATTCTTCATGCTTCTTCTAGTCTTTGTACTCATTGGGTTTCATGCCCTTCTTTTGAGTATTCTTGCTTCTATTCTTGATCTCTTATGGTCTATTGGGGAAATCTCTTGAGTTATGACATCCTTCATTCTTGCAAACATCATGCACTTTACCGGGTCTCATCGAGACTAACTTGTACATCATGTTGCTTCTATTGGTCTCATCGAGACTGCCTTCCATATCGTGCTGCTTCTATTGGGTCTCATCAACACTAACTTATATATCGTGCTACTTCTCTTGGATCTCATCAAGACTATCTGGCACATCATGCTACTTCTATTGGGTATCATTGAGACTATACTACAAATTGTGTTGGTTCTATTGGGTCTTATTGAGGCTGACTTGCACATCAAGCTACTTCTATTGGGTCTCATCGAGATTGTCTTGCACATCGTGCTGCTTCTATTACATCTTATCGAGATTGTCTTGCATATGATGTTACTTCTATTAGGTCTTATCGAGATTAACTTACGCATTGTGCTGCTTCTCTTGGATCTCATAGAGACTGACTTGCACATCATGCTACTTTTATTGGGTATCATCGAGACTATCCTACATCAGGCTGCTTCTGTTAGGTCTCATCGAGACTGACTTACACATTATCCTTCTCCTATTGGTTCTCATCAAGACTATCTTGCACATCGTGCTACTTCTATTGGGTTTTATCGAGACTAACTTGCACATCGTGCTACTTTTGTTGGCTCTCATCGATACTAACTTGCACATCGTGCTGCTTTTGTTGGGTCTCATCCAAACTGACTTACACATTATATTGCCTCTCTTCAATCTCATTGAGATTGACTTGCACATCATGGTACTTCGATTGGGTATCATTGAGATTATCCTGCACATTTTGCTACTTCTATTAAGTCTTATCAAGACTGACTTGCACATCATGCTACTTCTATTGCGTCTCATCGAGACTATCCTGCACATCATGCTATTTCTATTGGGTCTCATCAAGAATGACTTGCACATCATACTGCTTTTGTTATGTCTCCTCAAGGTGTTGAGCATATTTCTTTTGCCATTACCCTCAGTATTTCATGCTGCATTATAATTCTACTTGATTACTTCTGGATTGTATACCATTTTGAATTGTGCTTCCTGCAAGAAAACAGTTTATGTTTCATGTATGCATGATGTCTATCTTAATTATCTTTTCTAACTATGTGCTGCTTACATGGATTAGACAAATGGTCAAGAGAATGCTTGTTTGGAGCGAGGGATCAAATGTATTCAAGCTCAGGTTGCTGCTTCTTGATGCTAATGATAATGATCATGATGAGTAAGGACTATTGTCATCAGCTATTCTTTTTCCCTTTTACTTTACTTCACACCATCCAATACCTCTTCTCGTATTTCAACATGTCCGAGGTTTCTTCCATGGCTCTCTAGCCTCTATTGAGGCTTATAAGGGATGACAACTGGAAGCAGCTAAAATCTAGCTGTCTCTATAATATGAAATTCCTTCAACATTTAAAGCTCAGCATCCTTATTCTCAAGGATTGCACAACCTTTTAGGAGTCTCATGATCATGTCATTCACTTGAATAGATAAGAGTTTTACCCCTTGTATGAGGAATTCTTTGCATATTCGTTTCTCATTCATTCAATTCTAACGCCATCGATGTCTTGGCAACTTTTTGACCTTCTAATTTCTACATAAGCATTTATACTAGAAGCCGTAGAGTGACATTATCGTGCCTTTACTTGAGATGATAGATAGGAGCATATTCAATTGGCTTCACCTTCTTCAGATCTTCCTTCTTATGCAGTTTCCATTAGTTTATCCAGATGATCTTAGTGACCTTTATCTTGTGATCATAATTCCTCAGACTGGCCTTGGTTTTACAGCTCTTCTCTTGATTTTGGCTGAGACAGTGATTGGACTACATCATTCGAAGATGGGTCCGAGTTAGAGATTTGATGGCAGTTTTCTACTTGTTCAGGTATTTTTCTTCTTAATGTTAAATTTTGCCTAAGCCTTCCTTTCGGGTTGTTGACTTAGCGAATTCAATCATTTTTCTTTTTTTCTTTAATGCTATAATTTTTGCCTAAGCCACCCTCTTCAGGTTTTCAACTTAGCGAGCTTGCCCTAACTTTTGCTTGAGTCACCCTTTGAGTTTTCAACTCAGTGGGCTTTTTCTTCTTTTCTTTCTTATCCTTACTTTTGCCTACACTGCTCTTTTGGGTTTTCAGCTTAGCAAGCTTGCCTTAATTTTTGCCTAAGCTGCCCTTTCAGGTTTTCAACTTGGCAAGCTTGTTTTAATTTTTCTTTGTTTCTTTTCTCATATTTTTTTGCAAGAGAGGTTATATACTCTAGCACTATTTCTTACACTTCCTTTGAGATGATTGAGATAATATCTGCCATCATCTTCAAAATGAATACAACAATTCTTTGTCCCTTTATTTCATTTCTTAGTCAAGATGGTTGGACAATCCTTTGTCCCTTACTTCTTTTCATTTCTAAAGATTGATAGATAATTCTTTACCCCCTATATGAAGAGTTTAGTATCGTCTTGGGAAATTTCCTTATCCAACTTCAAAGGCATCATTCCTCTTTCTTTTTAGACATCCATGCTAGATAAAATGACTAACTTCTTTCATAGGTCGTGCTTCTTTACCGTTGACGGCAAAGTTGCTTCTTTGACACCCTTGCTGGGACGTGTTAACAGATTTTTTTCATGTTTTCAATTAACCCAATATCTTCGAGTAAAAGGTTGAAATGCTGAATGTGAATTGTGTATCAATTTGATTTACATTCAAGTTCATTATGGATTTCTCAAATTCAATAGCTCAATGGTGATGCATTGACATTGTGATTGTTCACAATTTCGACTCTAAGCCATAATTGTTTCATTTGGGATTCTTCGTGTGTGTGTGTGTGTGGCCAATCATACTTCACTTGTTAAGACTTGAATTGCTTTATGCTAATAAAAACCGGTGGTCAATCTCTAAAGATAGAAGGACTACCATAAGACTGATTTTCACACCACTCTCCACTAATGTTGGCTCATCACAGCATCAAGGATTATTAGGGCTTTATCAAGCTTGTAATGATAGGCTGAGGTCAAGGCATGATAAAGGAGACTGTAAGGTTATCTCACCCATAATCATACAACCATTCTAGGTTTTAATTGAGAGTATCAACTTTTTTCATTTATACCCTCGGACTTTGAGTTGGCACCCCTACAATTTAGGCGCAATGGGATTAGCACTCTTTTTCACTTTTTCTTTTTTTCTTCTTTTTCTGTTTTCCCTCTCTTTCTTGTTCTTGTTCTCTTTTCTTTTCTTTTTTTTTTTTTTTGAGCTCAAAATTGCACAAAAACTTGTCGGCTTCTTTATATTCTCCCATAAACATGGTTTTCAATGCTCTTCTCTATAATGTTCATACGTTATAAGTGAAGGGTACTATTTAAGAAAAATTTTCCTAGTGTAGGGATAAGTTTTGTGGTTAGATGAAGAAAATGCTTGATTAGGCTCAATAGGGGGCACTAGTGACGATGAAGTAAGTGCAAATGGGCTTGAAAGGCTTAATCGATCCAAAGAACGCCTAAATCACTTCTTTTACGTTGTGGAGCCTAGGATTTCACCTTGAGTGGTGATCAAATAGGTTATAAAGTCTTGTGAGACCTCAACACCAAGCTTTATGCATATAAAGTTTCTCTAAGCAATATAAAGTTCCACATTCATGGCTGTTATGCTGAAATGATCAAAGAAATAAGAACGAAACTCATCTAACAAAAAGAGTCAAGCATGCAAATAACACAATCTTATGTATTGCTACAAATCTATTTCCAATGAGTATCATGACTTCATCAATGATCATCAAAAGAACACGCAACTCACAAAAATAACATTCTTAAAACATCGTTATTCTCTCTGGTTTAGGAATTCTTCCATTGCCGATCAGGTTTTGTATTTTATGTCAAAGGCGATGGCATTTGTCGGTAACATGGCCTGTTTGTTGGTGGAGATAATAATATTCATGATGCTTGTAATTAGCTAGTCGTGGCTTTTATGGAGGCTTTGGTGTCAACAGGAACAACACAAATTGGGCATGGAGCTCCTCATATACTTATATAAGGGTCATCCTAATTGACTAAACTTTCTTGGTTGACGCTCTTATACATCCTCGTCATCTAACCCACTAATTTGGTCATACTGCCCTTTATTTCTTCCAGGGTAGTTATTGTTATTTCTTTATTGTCTAGCCTCCAAATCTTCTATTAGGATGTGTGAATCATACAAGTCTTTGAATGTGATGATTAGCTAGCCTGCAAGTTTGTCCTTGACGAAGGCATGAGCTCTATTGATCACCATATAGACATGGTCCTTCTTCAAGGGCCTTGTAGTCATCTTAGCAGCTTTGGCGCTTCAACGGACTAGATATTTTAAGAAAGTCTCGTTAGGCTTTTGACGTGTCGTCTCCAAATCGCTCGAAGTTACCTCTAGTTGGGTGTTGTAGTGATATTGTTCTATGAAGTGTTTTGATAGCTCATCCCAATCTTTTTGAACTCTTTTGGGAAGATCGTGATACCGCACTACCACATCACCTTCTAAGGATAGCATGAAATACTTCAAGATATATTCCTTCCTCAAAGGAGTGGTGGGCATGATAGCTACATACTGTCTCAAGTGTGCCTTTGGATTGTCTCTTTATTGAGCTTGAGCAAGTCTGGCAGACAAAACTTTGGTGGTAAATTATTGTCTCGAATGAGCACGATGTCATCTAGGTCTTTGACCCCCTTTCAACCCCTCCTTCTTCAAGAGGGATTGGACTTATTTCATGTCTTTGGGCAACTACTTAACTAATTCAAGTTCTCCTCGATTGATTGGGCTTTTCCCCCTTCCTTTACCTTGGCTAGACTTACCTTCACCATCACCATTACCCTCGAGTGGTGGCTGATTCATGCGGTTGGGCCTATTTTGGAGTGTGGTTATATCAACTCTCATTTGGGTTATTTCAGCATTGTTATTGTTGTTGTTGTTGTTGTTAGGTGTGGCCATTTCATTAACTGGTTCTTCTTGCCTTGCCAAACAACTACCTCGTCTAATTGAAGCTATGATACCGATAAAACAAAGGTGTTAATCCCATGCATGCTCATGCAAGGGCATAGTGTTGCATAAAATCGCAAGTATACGATATCGTGAATAAGTAGCAAAATAAGAGTATAAGTATCGTCCCACAAGGACTGTTACTGCTAAATACCAAAATTGTATTAATCTCTAATTAATTAAACTAATTGTAAAAGAGAATTGAGCTGTTGGGAAGTTTAAGTAAAAATTGATTAAACTGAATTTAACACCGCTTACACTCACAGAAAATTTGGATAGAAGACTTTAATGATTAAAAATCTAGGGATCCGATTTCACTAGAATTAATCAATTTAACTTCCCTGATTTAATAAACTAATATTTATTTCTATTGATGCCAATCAATTTCACTAATTTTATTAATATTATTCTTTCTCAAGCAATAATAATGTATATCAGTAGATTAGAATCACATCTCGGTCTCATCTAACTCACTATTAATACCTATTAAATAAAAAAAACCATACAAGATTGCCCAAATCACATTCATATCTC
Organism: Boswellia sacra; assembly: GCA_013180625.2. Classification (NCBI taxonomy): domain Eukaryota; kingdom Viridiplantae; phylum Streptophyta; class Magnoliopsida; order Sapindales; family Burseraceae; genus Boswellia; species Boswellia sacra. Next base: position 92,780 of record SNVD02004116.1, read on the forward strand.
TATCTCACATGATTTATGGCAAGAAAATTACAGACTAGTGTGAACATCACTTCTCACTCTCAATCCACACCTCAATTCATGCAACAATTGGCTACAAAATCGTAAGCATTAAGCATATAATTAAATTGCTCAACAATATTGGAATAAGCATCAATCAACTAAAATCAAAAGAAATTAAACATCAAAATACGGTTATATTTTCACCCTAGAAAATGGAAATTAGTTCATATGACAAACAAACACAAAACTAAACATGTTTTTAAACATAAGTGTAGATAGGGTTAGAAAAACTAGCTATGGAGAGTTGAATCTTTGATGATGAAGATAATGGCTGTCTGGTTTTTGCCTCTCCTTTATAAGCAATTCCTCTCCAAGTTTGAATCACCAGATATCTACCTTCTTCTCACAGTTTTTGTCTCAGTTCGAATCCCCCTCTCTTCCATGAACTTCCCCCCTTTTGTTCTCCCTTTCCTAGCCGACCCCCAAAAAACAACATCCTCGTTGCCTCTCATAGAGATTCCCTTAGTCTGATAATTCTGTCCTCCCAAAAGTCAATCCACTCAGCCGTGTACAAGTGCTCCATCGAAAGTGCAAATGGGATGTTTTAAAATTTCTGTCTAGCTCATTTTCCTCCACAAGCCTTTCAAAATTACCCATCCACATAAAATATAATATTGCAGAATTTTACCTTCATTTAATCGGATTTACAATCCTAAATTCCTTTAGAAACAACTAAAACAAACTTAGGCAAAATTCGTCAATCAAACACAAAAAGGGAAACATAAAACTCAAGATAAAGGATAAAAATAATGTATAAAAATTAGACTTATCAAATAGACACCCTTTCAGCCTTCCAACCTTATTTCTCTCACACATAAGGCTGAGTCTCTTTTGCTAGGATTTTTAGCTTCATTCCCACGACATCATTATGGGATGTGAGAATGCAAGATTCTCTCTCCTATTTATTGTTAGCTCGAAGGCTACATGATAATTTTGATGATAACAATACACATTGACTCATTGAGATATTACTAATATGTTTATTTATCTGCAAGAATAAGATCAACGAAATACTCGTAAAAATCAAGAAGAGGCTTATTAAAATGAAGTGTTGAAGCTAAGGACGAGACTGCATGTTAAAGACACCAAAGTTTAAGAACAAGCTTTGACTCAAGGAATGTGACACATGAGCAATGTTCAATCAATTAGTCATATATTTCTCTATAAATGTCCAAATGATGTGATTCTTAAGCCTTTAGAAAGCTTACTCAATTAATAACATTTCATATGTTTTAAAGAAATTCAAATTTGAAGCGAAAGGTTGTCCAAATCATCATGTAAGTTAAAGGACAAACAAAATCAGCTAACATGAGCACCGAATGCTATTTTGGACATATCTTGAGTTAGATATATCCAAATAACTTGATTCTTGAGGCTTTGGAAAAATGCTTTAATGGAGCACAGTTCATATTTTTTGAAAAATTCAAATTTCAAACGGAAGGCTGGCATAATCATCATGCAATTTGGTGGATTGACATAAGAAACAAAAATCAACTGAAATAAGCACGAATGGTCTTTTGCCCATATCTTGAGAAAGAAATATCCAAATGACTTGATTCTTAATGTGTTGGAAGGCCTATTCAATTATGCAGATCTTTTATGTTTTGTAGATTTTCAAATTTCAAACGAAACATTGACAAAAATGGCTGACAAGATTACGGTTTTTATGGTAGGCAGAAAATTTGGAGTTGGTGTCTTCACTTGATTAAGTTCATCTCATTTGCCTATAAAAGGAGCCCTTCTCCCATGCATTCAATAAGAATCCATCAAGCAACAAATACGAGAAATATCAAGTTTAAAGAGCTTTTATATTCTTTATCTACTATTTGAAGAGAGTTGTACTTTTATTGTAAACAATTTTCTTTGTCTTGTATTGTGGTGAGAGTGAGAACATTGTTGTAAAGGATAATAGTTATCCTTGAGAGAATTCTTGGTGTGGTGTTGTCAAGAGTTAAACAATTGAGAAAACTCTTTGTGTGGTGTTATCGAGGGTTGAAGGAAGAAGCCTTGGTGAGGTTGTTCATCAAGCAATTTGTAAAGAATTCCACAACTTAGTGGAAAGCCTAGCTTATGGAGGAGTTAGGAGCCCGTGGACGTAGGCAAGGTTTGCCCAACCACATTAATTGAGATTGCACTCTCTTAATCCCTGCCTTATTTAAATTTATTTACACTTGTGATTGTTTGTTATTGTTATTCTCTTGATTGCATGTTAGATAGCTTCTATTTTCATCTTCTTCACCTTTATTCTCAAAGAAAGAATGAACTAATTTTGATCTTTCAAGAAAAGTTTTATAAATCTATTTTTATAAATAAAAACTCAATTCATCCCCTCTCTTAGGTTGCCATACTTGGGTCAAGAAGTGGTATCAGAGCAAGGTTGCTCCTTTTTTTTTTTTAATCTTAACTGATTTTGAGCTATGACAACTTTTAATCCAACTTCATATGTTGAAGGGCTTTCTATCTCTAGACTTCCATTTTTTAATGGAAGTGATTGCTCTTTTTGGAAAACTAGAACGAGTATTTTCTTGCAATCTTTTGATTATGATTTATAGTATATTGTTTCGGGTGGACCTTTTGTTCCTAGGAAAATTGAAAATGGAGAAAGCATGCTTAAAGAACCTAAAAAGTTTAGTGAAGATGATAAAAAGAAATTGAGTTTGAATGCTAAAGCTATTAATATGTTATATTTTGCTCTAGATAGAAATGAGTTTAATAGAATATCTACTGTTATATGGCACACACTTGAAGTAACTCTTGAAGGAACTAGTCAGGTTAAAGAATCTAAAATTAGTATGCTAGTTCACAGTTATGAGTTTCTTAAAATGAAACCGGATTAATCAATTTTTGAAATGTTTACTAGATTTGCGGATATTGTCAATGGTTTGAAATCTCTTGGTAAATCTTATTCTAATGTTGAAATGGTGAAAAAGATTCTTAGGTGTATACCAAAATCTTGGGAACCAAAGGTGACAGCAATTCAAGAAGCAAAGGACCTCACCAAACTACCATTAAAAGATCATATGGGTTCTCTCGTGACTTATGAAATCACCTTGAAGGAGAATGAGGAAGATTTCATGAAAAGAAAAATATTGCGTTCAAATCTTAAACAAAAGAAGAAGATGACTCCGGTGACAAAAGGGATGATGAAGATCTTGCATTCATCACAAGATTGCTAAAAAGGATGATTATAAGAAACCAAGGATTCAAGAAGAATTTTAGAAAGGAGTACAAAGGGCAAAGCTCAAAGCAAGATAAGAAAAAGGATTAAATCATTGCTATGAGTGCAAGAAACCGGGACATGTAAAAATGGATTGTCCATACTTCAAGAATCAAGACAAGAAATCCAAAGCAATGAAAGCCACATATTGGGATGATAGTGAGGCTAGTTCCATCGAAAAAGAAGATTGCAAAGTGGCAAACATGTGCTTCATGGCTTTAACAGAAGATGAGGTAAGTATTCTAAACTATGATCCTAAGCTTTCATATGATGAATTACTTGAAGTATTCCAAAATTTACATGTACAAGTTGATAAACAAAATTCAAAAGTCAATGCTTTCAAAAAATAAGTCAAAAATCATGTTATCTTAATTAGAAGAGTTGGTGGAAACGAATAAGGCTTTAGAAAATGAAAATGAAAATTTAAAGCAAAAAGATTTTCAAAGTTTGGAAAATCAAATACATTTATTAAAAACTAAAAATGAGATTTTAAAACAAAAGGATTTTGATAAATTGGGGAAGGAAAATGTTTTTTTGAAAAAGGAAAATAATGACTTAAGAAATATTGTTGATAGTTTAACAAAAAGCACAAAAAATTTGAACTCTATGTTACAAAACCAAATGTGTGTTTTTGATAAAAAAGGCTTAGGATATAAAACTCATAAAAATCAAAAGTATTTTAAAAACTATTTTGCTCATGCATCTTATAGGAAAAATCATAATCATTCATGTACTTATTATGGAAGAAATGGACACAAAGTGCATTCTTGCTATATTAGGAGAAATCCTAATTTGAAACAAATGTGGGTTCCAAAAAGTACCATAACTAACCTCCAAGGATCCAATAACATTTGGGTACCAAAAAGTCACTCTTTCAATGTTGATTGTAGAAATAAAGGAGTGGCAAACACAAATGGTACTTAGATAGCGGATGCTCAAGGCATATAACCACAGATGCCTATAAGTTCTCAAGATTAATCATGAAGAAAGGAGGATATGTAACCTTCAGTGATAATGCCAAAGGAAGGGTAATCGAACATGGTGATATTGGTAACTCTTCTTCACCTATTATCGAAAATGTTTTGCTTATTAATGGTTTGAAACGTGATTTGATTAGCATTAGTCAATTATGTGATATGGGATATTTTGTTGCTTTTGAGCCTAATAGATGTGTGATTAAGGATGTTGGTAACAATAAGACATTATTTATTGGTAATAGATGTGGTAATATTTATATAATTGATATTGAAGTTAATGATCATGTAGAAAAGTGTTTCATTGTTAATCATGATGCTTGGTTATGGCATAGAAGATTAGGTCATCCTAGCAAGGGCACAATTTAAAAAATTTTTAAAAATGATCTAGCCGATAGTCTTCCAAGAATAAAATTTGAAAAGGATAAGATTTGTGATGGTTTTCAATTTGGAAAACAAGTGAGAACTTCTTTTAAGCAAAAGAAATTTATTTCAACAAATAAACCCCTACAATTACTTCATTTCGATTTATTTGGACCATCTTAAACTCAAAGCCTTGGTGGAAAGTATTATGTTTTCGTTATTGTAGATGATTATTCAAGATTCACTTGTGTGTTATTCTTGAAAACTAAAAACGAGGCCACACAAGCTTTTTCAAAATTTGCAAAAAGAGTTCAAAATCAAAAAGGATATTCTATTGTGCCCATTATGAGTGATCACGGTGGTGAAGTAGACAATGTTGCATTTGAAAATCTTTGTGATGAAAATGGTTTTGAACATAATTTTTCTGCACCTAGAACTCCAGAACAAAATGGTGGTGTTAAGAGGAAAAATAGGACTATCCAAGAAATGGCTAGGAACATGTTACTTGAAAATAATTTGCCAAAATATTTTTGGGTCAAAGCCGTTAATACCGCATGCTTTATAATCAATAAAGCCCGCATTATAGCTTTGATAAAGAAAACTTCTTATAAACTTTGGAAAGGAAGAAAACCCAACATTGGATTTTTTAAAGTTTTTGGATGTAAATGTTTTATTTTAAACACCAAGTATGACCTTGAAAAATTTGATGCAAAAGCCAACGTTGGAATATTTGTTGGCTACTCCAACCATAGTAAAGCATATAGAATTTTTAACAACAATACTCTTGCTATTGAGGAATCTATGCATGTTGAATTTGATGAAACTAATGTGATTTCTGCAAAGAATTTAGATGATGATATTGTTGAGGTAGAAAGGCAAACCAAGAAATGAAAAAAGCCAAGATGAATTACAACTTCAACAAGAAAAGCTTGAGGAAGTGAATGATTTTTCCTAAGAATTACTAAAGGAATGGAGCTACACAAAAGCTCACCCTCAATATCTCATTATTGGCGAACTGTCACAAGGTATGAGAACTAGATCTTCTTTTAGAAACATTTGTAATCATTTTGTGTTTGTTTTTCAATTTGAACCAAAATCTTTTAAAGAAGCCGAAAATGATGAAAGTTGGATTTTGGCTATGCAAGAGGAATTGAATCAAATTGAGAAAAATCAAGTTTGGGAATATAGGCACTAAATGGAATTTTAGAAATAAAGTACATGAAAATGGCATCATTATTAGAAACAAAGCTAGACTTGTTACTCAATGATACAATCAAGAAGAAGGTATATATGAGAAAACCTTTGCACCGGTTGCTAGATTAGAATCCATTAGAATGTTGTGTTCATTTGCATGTTATAAAAATTTTATATCATATCAAATGGATGTAAAAATTACATTTTTAAATGGTTACATTATGGAGGAACTACATGTAGAGCGACCTATGGGTTTTCAAAATCATGATTTTGCGAACCATATTTTCAAACTCACAAAGGCACTTTATGCCTTGAAACAAGCACCAAGAGTATGGTATGATAGATTGAGCAAATTTCTCATTGATAATGGTTTCGAAATGAAAAAAGTTGATACTACTCTTTTTGTTAAAACAAAAAATTATGATTTATTTATTGTTCAAGTCTATGCTGATGATATTATATTCGGTGCTACTAATGTTTCTATATGTGAGGAATTTTCCAAGTGCATCCAATAAGGATTTGACATGAGCTTAATGGAAGAATTAAATTTCTTCCTTGGACTTCAAATCAAGCAATCAATAGATGGGATCTTCATAAATCAAGCCAAATACACAAGAGATCTTCTAAAGAAGTTTGGCATGGATAATTCAAGAACATATGACACATCTATGGGTACCTTAACCAAGCTTGACAAAGATGAGAAAGGAAAAGATGTTGAGGTATGATTGGCTCTCTTTTGTATTTAACTGCTAGTAGACTTGATATTATGTTTAGTGTATGTATGTGTGCTAGATTTCAATCTTGTCCAAATGAATCTCACCTTAAGGCTGTCAAGAGGATATTTAGATATCTTCTTGGAACCATAAATCTAGGTCTTTGATATCCTAAGTATGATAATTTTGATCTAATTAGTTATTCCGATACGGACTTTGCTGCAAGTCTTCTTGATAGAAAGAGTACTACTAGCTCTTGCCATTTTCTAAGGCATGCATTAGTCTCATGGTTTAGTAGAAACAAAAGTCTGCTGCGTTATCAACCGCGAAAGCTGAGTATATTGTAGTAGGAAGTTGTTGTGCACAAGCTCTTTGGATGAAACAAATTTTAAAAGATTATGATGTGGTACTTGATCATATTCCTATCGAACGTGACAATACAAGTGCCATCAACATTTCAAAAAACCCCATACAACACTCTAGGGCTAAGCATATAGAGATTAGACATCCTTTTATTACAGATCATGTGCAAATAGGCAATATTTCTTTAGAATTTGTTCCCACCGATAGACAATTAGCCGATATTTTACTAAAACCCTGAGTCAAGATAGATTTTGTATAATTATAAGAGAATTGGGCATGTTGAATATGTTTAATTTTGCTTTTATACGACAATCTTTGAATGGTAGCATATGTTAAGGGGGAGAATATATTTAAGGGGAGTAGTTTATTTGATTACATCTTTTTGATGATAATAAATGGGGGAGAAATGGTTGAATTGCTTATATTTATAACAATTGCTATCTTTTTGCTTATTCTTGACTTTAGATTTTTTTTATTTTTATTCTTGATTTTATATATTATTTTAAAGCAATCAATAGTTTGTCATCATAAAAAAGGGAGAGATTGTTAGCCCTAAGGCTACATAATAATTTTGATGATAACAATACAGATTGACTCATTGAGGTATTACTAATATGATTATTTATGTGCAAGAATAAGATCAATTAAATACTTCTAAAAATCAAGAGGAGGCTTATTATAATGAAGTGTTGAAGCTAAGGACAAGACTACATGTTAAAGACACCAAAGTTTAAGAACAAGTTTTGACTCAAGGAATATGACATGTGAGTAATGTTCAATCAATTGGTCATATATTTCTCTATAAATGTCCAAATGATGTTATTCTTGAGCCTTTAGAAAACTTACACAATTAATAACATTTTATATGTTTTAACGAAATTCAAATTTCAAGTGAAAGGTTGTCCAAATCATCATGCGAATTAAAGGACAAATGGAATCAGCTGACATGAGCACCGAATGCTATTTTATACATATCTTGAGTTGGATATATCCAAATGACTTGATTTCTAAAGCATTTGAACAATGATTTAATGTAGCACATTTCAAATTTTTTGAAGAAATTCAAATTTCAAATGGAAGGCCGACATAATCATCATGCAAGTTGGTGGACTGACACAAGGAAGAAAAATCAACTAACATGAGCACCAAATGGTATTTTGTCCATATCTTGAGATAGAAATATCCAAATGAGTTGATTCTTTATGTGTTAAAAAGCTTATTCAAATATCCAGATCTTTTATGTTTTACAGATTTTCAAATTTCAAGCGAAACATTAACAAAAATGGCTAACAAAATTACGATTTTTATGGTAAGCAGAAAATTTGGAGTTGGTGTCTTCACTTGATTAAGTTCATCTCATTTGCCTCCAGAAAGAGCCCTTCTCCCATGCATTCAAGAAGAATCCATCAAAAAACAAATAAGAGAAATATCAAGTTTAGAGAGCTTTTATATTGTTTATCTACTCTTTGAAGAGAGTTGTACTTTTATTGTAAACAATTTTCTTTATTCCTGTATTGTGTTGAGAGTGAGAACATTGTTGTAAAGGATAATAACTATCCTTGAGAGAACTCTTGATGTGGTGTTATCAAGAGTTAAACAATTAAGAGAACTCTTGGTGTGGTGTTATCAAGGGTTGAAGGAAGTAGCCTTGGTGAGGTTGTTCGTCAAGCAAGTTGTAAAGAATTCTACAACTTAGTAGAAAGCCTAGCTTGTGGAGGAGCTAGGAGCCAGTAGACGTGGGCAAGGTTTGCCGAACCACAAAAATTGAGATTGCACTCTCTCTATCCCTATCCTCTTTAAATTTATTTGCACTTGTGATTGCTTATTATTGTTATTCTCTTGATTGCATCTTATATCACTTCTATTTTCATCTTCTTCACCTTTATTCTCAAATAAAGAGTGAACTAATTTTGATCTTTCAAGAAAAGTTTTGTAAATCTTGTAATTCCGTTTTTATAAATAAAAACCCAATTCCCCTCACCCCTCTTGGGTTGCCTTACCTTGGGCAATATTTATACCATTCGTTTTGATATTTGAATTCTTTATGATTATCATAATATGGCTTCTAAACGTCATGATAACCGTAACTTATGGCACATGTCCGCATTTTATTCTTATGGGTGACTTAGCATGTGGCATTCATTCATAGTTCCATGACGTTTAAGTTGATGTTATTCTAATCATAGAGAATTTACACACATAGACATGCATTTCACCATGGATTTTGGATATTCATCCTATGGAAGATTTCTAAAGTCGTTTATATGGGCTTGAGTCTTAAGGGTCCAATGGTCTAGGCTCCTTCGAGCGAGAGATGCCACCTTAGGCCGGTCTCTTTTTATACCGATTTAATGGTACGTACTCAAAGGTGGTGACATCAACATAAGTCATCTAGGGGTCGATTGGAGCCAAAGGCTTCTCATGCCAATGCCACACGGCTAGTTTAGGCAGTTCGCGCTTATTGTATGCAAATGTGTATGCAAGGACTCATTATACAAACATGAGGTATTAGAATTTGGTATTCCCATCTAAATCAATTTCTCTTATCCCCAATGGAGTCGCCACTGTGAATGGGGCTTTTATGTTATCAAAGCGTTTGTGACCATGAGACTGTGCCAAAGCCTATTTCAAGACTTAAAGGAACACAAATGAGCCATGGCCACGTCTAGAGAAAGGAGTTGCCACCCAATTATTCAATTGGGAATGAATGGAGTTAATCCAAGCCCTTGCTTTAGGACCTAAACTACCCTCATCCCTTCAGACATGAGCTAAAAAAGTTAGCTATGAGCCTTCCGACTCACCTAGATATAAATCCGGCCTCCACTTGGGACATACCAAATAGGAATGGCTCACGTTGTTACTTAGTCTACTTAGACTATTCATTTTATGCACACATTTCTATTTTATCTTCATTAGACAAGTTAGGCGATTATTCAATCAAAACAACTGTACATTCATACAAGGAAATAGGGAGGAGAATATATCACATTTCCTTTCATACATGAAGGAAGGGAAAGGATTACAACATTTGCTTTTCGTCAATAATAAAATATTCTATTCATTGAGTATTCATTCTAAGTAATGGTCCCTCAGCATCGATGTTAGTCCACCATCACTTCATGACATCACACAATTACACTTCTTAATATTCAAACATTCATCCATTCATAAGCCATAATCTAATATCATGGCATTCTAGTCTATATTTTGATAAATCTTGCTTATTCTAGCATAATTCATATTAATTATCATGGCATTTCTAGCCTAACATGTCATTCATGGCATATTCTAGCCTAACATGTCATTCATGGCATATTCTAGCCTAATCATGGCATTTTTAGCCTAATTCAAGTAATTGAAATTAATTATAGCTATTCTAGCTTAAACAAGATGGTAAATTCTCATCTATTCTATTCTATTTTCCAGTATTCATTAAAGCAAATAAATTTTCTAGCATGATTCTAATCATGTGCTCTTAAGGATGATTCTAAACATGTTCTCCTAGTCATGATTCTAGGCATTCGCAAAGAAAGTAAAATCCTAAACATGATTCTAAAAAAGAAAGGATTGCAAACTTATCTCGACACGCTTACCCCTCCTGCAATACAAATTGGGTTAGCAAAATTCATAATAATCCTGACCATTCTCCTTATCATAAAATTAAACCTTAAACATGCTTTTTCTAAGCAAGAAAAATAAAACAGAAAATGGGAGGGAGGAGAGAATTCTGCTCCCAAGACATACCCTTTATGGGTTTAGAGTAATAAAAACGCCTAAAAAATATTTATACAAGAAAAGACTTCTTGAATTCTTGAGCGTGTCTTCAAGAGAGAGAAAGATGATTGTATTCGATAATTGGTATGTATTACAAAGTGAGAGGAAGGGGTTTTATATAGGAGAGGGGTGGAGATGAAAAGGGAAGGTTTTAAGGCTAATTTCCAAAAACAAGCCACAAAGGGTCAGGTGACCATCTTGCAGCTGTTAGGTGACTCTCTGACAGTCAGCTACCATCAGCCAATATTTAGGCGATTGTCAGATGGCTGGAAGACTATTTGATCGTTGGGTGGTCAATATCCCTTCGACCCCTTCCTTTTTCATCATCTTTTGATGTAGTCCCTTTAGATTTTTTTTCCTTCGATCGTGCATAACTCGTTGAATTCAACTTTGATATGTGATCTGTAAATTTCAACAAAAACTAAACATTTGTAGCTTCACAACAATATATTACTAATCATTACATTCATCCTAGATTAATTTATGTGATTTTTCAAAGTCACCTATCAATTTCTAAGACCCTTCACCAACTTATTCTCACCTTTCTCTCCTTGGCCTCAAGGGCATCTTGGTCATTTTCCTTGCTCAACATTCATCTTCATTTGATCATTGAGCCTAAAAAATTCAGTGTCTACAGGCACGTAAATATATTCGTCTTTGGCCTTGTGGCTTAAAGAAATTTTTGTAATTGTGTTATATGAAACCCCATGTAATGAAGGCCAAAGTGGATGAGAAGCCATGGTTCTATGACCTGAAGAGATATCTGGAAGAGAGGATTATGTCAGTTGAGGCCAACGAGAAAGATAGAGTTGTACTACGAAGGTTGGCACAACAATTTACTTGTCATCAAAGAGTGATGTGCAAGAGATTACCAGACGGGATGCAATTGAGATGTGTCGATGAGAAAGAAGCAAGAAGGCTTATGGAGGAAATCCATAATGGAGTATGTTGACCACATATGAATGGGCTAATAGTTACAAAGAAGATAATGAGGCCAGCCTTTTATTGGCTAACCATGGAGACAGAATGTGTCTAATTTGTGAACAAGTGTCCCCAATGCCAAATCGATGAAAATTTGATTCACCAATTGCCTCTAGAGCTACCAGGGATGATAACACTATAGCCCTTTGCTACATAGAGCATTGACATTATAGGCGAGATAAGGCTGTCAACCTCTAATGGGCATTGATATTTGGCGGTGGCAATTGACTACTTTGGCAAGGGGATAGAAGTTGAGTCCTACAGTAAACTGTGGCCAAAGGAGGTGGCGAAGTTCAGTGAAAAGAATATCATATGCAAATTCGGAGTGCCACACCATGCCATGATTGACAATGGGGTTCATTTCTAGGCTGAGACTAAACTTTTATTTGAGAAATATGGGATCGAACACCATAAGTCATCTCCATGCAGGCCACAATCAAATGGAGCAGTAGAAGTAGCCAATAAAAACATCAAGAAGATGTTGGCCAAGACGGTACAGACATACAAAGATTAGATAGAAAAGCTACTATTTGTGTTATGGGTTTATAGATTAATAGCCAGAAGTTTAACAAGCATGATACCTTTCTCATTATTGTATGGTTCAAAAGCAATACTGCCAATTGAGATAGAAATGACATCAGCAAGAGTTCTGATGGAAGCAGAAATTCTTGAATGGGAGTGGATTGATAATGGATGCAAACAATTCGTCTTGATTAATAAAAAAACAAATGAAGGCCAGATATCACAAGTAATTGTATCAGAAATGGGTTGCTCAAGCCCATAACAAGAGAATAAAGGCAAGGAAATTCAAAGAAAAGGAGTTCGTCCTTAAACAATCAAGGCCATTTGTGTTTGATCTGAGTGGGAAGTTCAAGCCCAATTGGGAAAGCCCATTCTTGGTGACAAAGGTCATGCCTGACAAAGTTGTCATCCTATCAGACATGGAGGGGAATGAGTTCACTGAGCCCAATAACATGGAAAGGCTAAAGAAATACTATGTATAAAAAAAAAAGGAAACAAAACGGAGAGAGAATGTGAGAGAAAAATTAATTAATCAGAAAATTAGAAATGGCTGACTAATGACAAAAGTTATCTCATTATGCACGTGTTGTTCAAAGAACAAAGATTGTACTTTTTATTAATCAAATGAAATTGTTTGGGAACAAATATGCCTTTGAAATGTCTTATTATTTTGTGTAATAACAAAAGGAAAACATCTACAAATCTAAGCTGACGATCAAACTAACAATGTCATCTCTACCTCTTTGATAGACTACGAATAGGCTCACCATACCGCTCACAACACCATCTAGCTCGAATAGCAGGATCAAGAATGGAAGCCTAAAGGGTCACCTAATCCTTGTACCATTCATTTATCTCAAAATTAGGATCATGGAATAGATTGCTCTTGACAGTACGATGTGGCAAAGAATCCCTCATACGCTATAGATAATGAGCAAAAATCTATCGGGAGTGAATGCAATTGGTGAATCCACGATCCTTTGCTTAAGTCTATACTGTCGATGCAATCTAGCAGGATTATAGAAAGAACTACGGGTCAAACCTGCTAAAGGTACGCATGCGATATAAGTCTTGACTATCACATGCTTTAGCCTGCACCATGGACAGTGCCAGCAAATCTGAGTATCAGGAATGACTCGAAGCCAGTTGATCCAAGAAGAACATCTCGCAAGTCTCCTCCTCATATGAAGTCGAGGGTTATAATAGGAAATATTGCCTTTAAGCGGTGCTAGAATTGATAGCCTCTCTTGTAACCAAATATGAGAAAAAGAAACAAAGAAAAATTAGAAAAAATAAAAAGCCTGCTAATTCCTTCCTTGATGAAACAACTATGTCGATGGACGGGTCCATTGCCAATGCTGGTTCTTAAGGCTTATTCTCTTTGGTGGTCATCTTCTCCATCTCTTTCATCAAGTCATTCCCTTTGGAGACTCTTGCCTGAAGGATATCTTAAAGATCTCAAATCTAGGCTTCAGCATTCCCTTTAAAAACACATGGTTCAATAGCTCCTGCATAGTAGTATATGTTTTTAGGTTTTTCGATTCTACCAAGATTAATGTCATAAGTTTCAATTGTATGGATTTCAAATATGTTAGTAAAGTGCAAATTATAATGCGTAATGCCATTAGGAAGGCATCAAACAAGTAAGCAAATTCAACTTTGAAACATAAACAATGTCCTCTTTTTCGAAGTGGTTGGGTACAAACATGTCTTTACAAGATACACTTTTAATACCTTCCTTGACAAAAGCAGCTAGGTCGATGGACGAGTCCATTGTCAGCGTTGGTTCTTGAGGCTTCTCCTCATTGGTGGTCATCTTCTCAATTTCTTTCATCAAGTCATTCCCTCTGGAGACTCCTACCTGAAGGACATCTCAGAAGATCTCAAATCTAGGCTTTTGCATTCCCTTAAAAAGCCATGGCTCAATAGCTCCTACATACTTCGTATCTTGGGCCTTGGCAAATTGGATGAATTTCTCTTTCTTGGGCTTATTATCTTCTTCTTCCCCGTCAAACTCATAGCCTGACCATCCTTTAGAGGTCTAACCTTTGAAGTTTGGAAAAGACGGTAGGCTGCATCCATTTATCCCAACTCCATTTCCTCGCATGTACCACTGTTTCTTCATCATTCCAAAAATGACTGGGCTGAGTTCGTCAATCATGGCTGCTTGAAAGCCACCCACATAAGGTATTTATCCAATGTTCACACTCAAAGCAATTGGTGTAATTGTTGAGGCTGCATGAATGGTTATGATCTCCCTATCCCTGTTGAATCAAAGTTTTTGATGCAAAATGGAAGGAACTCCACCAAGTGGATAGAACCATGCCCATCCCAATAAGGCCGTAAATGTGACCGAAATGTTATGGACTGTGAATTCTATCATCACTTCAATAGGCCAAATCTTCACTAAGCTTTGAAAATCCTAATAGCATTCATCTTTGAGTCATCATAAGCCCTGATCACCATCCCATAAGGCTCAAGCTTATCTTCTCTGACTTCATACTTGAGCAATATCTTCATAGGCATAATATTAATGGCAAACCCATCATCCACCATGATACAAGGAGACGCCTTCCCACCAAACTGTATGGTGATGAACAATGGCTTATTATGGTTTCTCCCTTCGAATAGTAGATATTCATCCGTAAAGGTGATTTCCCCTCCTTCTCTTACCCCTTTGGGTGTTCGTCCTGTTAAGGCAGTCAGCATTTCACTAGTAGTGGCAGCCATCAATATTTCTACTTCTGCCAAGGCCTTCACCATGGCTTCCTATGCTTTTGGGATGATATAAGTAGATCCCAAATAATAGCGTTCGCTTGAGCTTTCTTTAATTGTTTGATCACTTGATTCTCTTCTTCTTTGGCTTCTTCATGGCAACTTCGTTGCCCTTCTCAACTGTATTTTTGGTTGGTTTCTCCTTTTCCTTCTCATGGTAAAATCTACCACTCCTTATCACTCATTGGACATTCTCTCTCACCCCTAAGTGTTTCTCCCTCATGTGTTTCTTTCTCAATTCTCATCTCTTCTTCATCATCGCTACTAAAGTTAGCCCAAAAGTTTGAAGGGTCTTGGCTTGAGGGATGTCATCCCAAATTCCCATGACTCTTACGTCCTTACACCTTCTAGGCAGCTCTCTCTCCTTACAGGACTCTCAACTCGCTTCCCTTTCCTAGCTTCACCACCTTTCTTCACCTTGAGTCTCCTAAATGGTGGGCCTTTTCTAGCCCCTTTTCTAGCCATCCATTTCTTGGCAAATGAATTTGATGGCATAGGCTTCTTCTTGATGGGCATCACTTTGACTTCGTCTTCTTATTCTTCTTGGTCACTAAGATTCACAAGTTTGGGTTCTAAGCTTCGTTTAACCCCTTTCACTGTAATGTTAGCCCATCTACCTTTCTTGGTTTCAATCTTGGCCGCCAAAGGAACGGGCTCATCTTCTACCCTTTCAATGATCTCCTTAGGTTCTTCTTCTTTGGGCACTTAGGCCTTGGGCTTCTTTGTTGGGACCAACTTTCTAGCAGTTTGTTCTAACTTGGACTTCTCCCTTCTCTTGGCTTTCTCGACCTACTCGATCTACACTCCTCGAAAGAATTTATGACTTGCTGCTCGGTCAAACCTGATCTAATCATGTTGGTTGATAGAGGAGGCACCTAGGCAATGGGTTGCTCTTTGTGTTGGGCTCATATGTTGTCGGGTTAGGAATCTGGTCGTTGTCAATCAAGTCTTGGATCTCATGGCCAAGACGAGTGCAATCATCAGTTTTATGACCAGTCACTTGATGGAATTCACATTTCTCATGGTGCCTCCAATTCTTTGGTAGTGGGTTTAAAAGCTCTCTTGGCGATAATGGTTACAAGATCCCTTCAGCTCTTAATCTTGCAAAGATTTTGAAAAGTGGCCTTCCCAAATGACCGAATCTTTTTTGTGAAGTAACTATTTCACTTGTACATGCTTCGTGCTAGGCCCACTAGGTTGGTGATATTGCTATTGATTTCTTCGAGGGTAGCCACGAGTGCTTCTCTTTTGTCTAGCTTCCAATTCTTCTATTTGGATGCCTAAGTCATACAAATCTTCAAATGTTTTGATAGGGAAACCTGCTAGTCTATCACTAATGAAAGCATGGGCTCCACTGATCACCATTTGGACCTTGTCCTTTTTTGTGGGCCTTGTGGTCATATTGGTAGCTTTAGCCCTCTAACGAACTAAGTACTCCGAAAAAGTCTTGTTGGGCTTTTGTCTCGTCGCCTCCAAATCCCTCAACGTTACCCCCAGTTGGGTATTGCAGCGGTATTTTTCCACAAACTATTGAGAAGGATCCTCCCAATCTTCTCCAATTCTCTTTAAGAGATCATGATACCATGCTACCACGTCATCTTCTAAGGATAGCATGAAGTAGTTCAAAATTTACTCCTTCGTCGAAGTAGTAGCCATGATGGCTACATATTGCCTCAAATGTGTTTTGGCATCCCCTTATCCACTGAACCTAGGCAAGTTTGGTAAACGAAACTTTGGAGCCAACTATTGGTCTCCCATAAGCAAGATGACATCCAAGTCTTCGACCCCTTTTAGTCCTTTCTTCTTCAAAAGAGATTGGACCTTTTCCATGTCTTTAGCCAATTGCTTGACAAATTCAGGTTCCTCATGGTTGATTGGGCTCTTCCCCCTATTTCTGCTTTGCTGCTTTCACCATCACCATCACCATCACCATTACCATTACCCCCAAGTGGAGATTGGTTCATGCAATTGGGCCCATTCCCTAAAGCTTTAATGAGTTAGGCCACTTGCTATCCATTTCAATATTGTTTTTATTTGGTGTAGCCATCTCGTAAATTGATTCTTCTTGCCTTGTCAAACGACCACCTCATCTAATCTAAGCTATGATGGCTACAAAATAAAGGTGTTAATGCCATGCATACGTGCACGATATGCTGCATGTTCATCGATGAACATTTAAATATGTATGCTTAATAAGAGCTTAATTCATTATATTGCATAAATAGATTCATTAAATTCCTCAACTTAAGCATATTTGTAGTCTTTGCATATTTTGAATTAGCTTTATCTTAATTTCAGTTTTTATTGCAGGTTCAGTAAAATGGGCATAACTTTCTATTTATAGATCAGAATGGTGCAAAATCTTGATTTGTTAAAAGTTAATTAAAATATCTACAAGATCATAATTCACGAGCATCATCAAATTCGGGCCCTTAGTGGACAAAAAATGGGCTTGAAGTGAACTCATCTACAGTTTTAGCCAAGCCTAACCATACCTCCGTATTTTGACCATATCTATTGATAAACATATCCAAATCGTATGAATCAAGATGTTTTAGAAAGTTGAGAGAAATATCTACAACTTTCATGCAGACATGCAATAAAAATTTTAAATCATTTGGTGTCGAAATTGATGGTCAAAGTTGGTGCACATGATGATCCAAATTATCAACCAGATATTTTACAATTGTCCATTTGTAATTTGACAAGTTTTTCCCTCAATGTATCTATAAATAGAGGTGTATTGTAACCTATTAGGGCATCTTAGCTTTGGCTGGGATCTCTTATTATTGTGTTTTTTTCTTGTGTTTTGTTCTCTTCATGTTATAATAAATCTTTTTTTTCTTGCAATCTGTTTTCTCTCTTTCATAATGTCTTGCTAAATTTTCTTTTGCTAAGGTGAAAGGGTGAAACCCTTAACATGAGAATAAGGATTTTCTAACCTTTTACATGCGCTTAATAATCATAATCTTATGTTGTTTATTTTATATGTTTTATATTTATTTTCTTAATCAATCTTCACACCACTCGTAAAATGGAGCTCTTGATCGATCGTAGACAATCATTGGCATATCAAATACTTGGATCATTTATAGATGTCGTATGGTTCTTCCTTACAAATACAAGTCTAGTTAGGAACCTTGATTTGTTTTAGACATATGGTGATTGATATATTGGATAGTTGAACCCATTTACAAGAAGTGGTATAAATATTGATAATGAGACAAATATAATTCATTTAATTAAAATGGGCTTAAATGACATACCTTCTGATTGGAACCTCTTTGATGTGCATAGTCCATTTGAGTTATAATTGGGTTAATTATCCTTATTTGATATATCAATGGCAGATCCCCTAACCTTAGCTTTCATTATTATTGTGTTAATTCCTCTTACTTATATAATTTAAGTATTCTTGTTTATTGTTTATGAATTGTTTATTGTTTATGAACTTATTCTTTTATTTTGCTATGGTAGGTTTTACCTTCTATTTCCATGGATGGTTTTACCACCTTTTATTTTGTTTTACATTCGAATGGTCGGCAGTACTGTCTACCGTCTTTACTTTATTTGTTAATATCATTTTGTCATTTATTTATATTTTCATATCTTATTCTGTCGTTTTGTAGTTTGTACCACTAAATTCCCATCCTCGCTGATTGATACTTCGATACTCCTATACTTGGGAGATAATCCTATTTTTGGATGTGTCAAGTTTTTGGCACCGTTGCCAGGGAAGGTAAAATTTGGCGCGCAAAATTGTAAGTATTCTCTTTTCTCATTTTAGATCTTTTTCTTTTGTCGTGTGTTCATCTTTTCTTTTCTTTTCTCTTTCAAATTTGCATGAAAATTTGGTCACGAACATCTAGTGGTAGACTGGTTAGAAAAACATCACCTTCCTTTGAAAACATGGCCGACAATCAAGTGGAAAGGTTCACGGATGAAGGGCGTAATCATTCCCAACAAAATGACCAAAACCAACCAAGAACCCTTAGAGATTATATGAATTCAGTAAAGACTAGTGCACCATCTTTTGTAATTTCTCCTCCCAATGCGATCCATTTCAATTTCAAACCAAGTTTCGTTCGACTTTTACCCACTTTTAATGGCCTTGATATGGAGAACCCATATTCATACTTAAAAATCTTTGAAGAGATGTGTAACTCCTGCAGTGACCCAAATTGCAGAATAAACACCATAAGGTTAAAGCTTTTTTTCTTTTTCTATAAAAGATAAAGCTAGAACATGGCAACAAAAATCGAGGTCAAGTTCTATCAGTTTATGGGATGAGATAAAACAATAATTTTTGAAAAAAATCTTTCCTACTCATAGAACAAATTCTCTTAAAAGACAAATCGCCACTTTCACTAAAAAACAAGGAGAAACCCTTTACCAATGTTGGGATAGGTATAAAGAATTACTTAATACCTGTCCTCACCATGGTTTTGAAACTTGGAGAATAGTTGCATACTTTTATAAAGGGTTAACGCCTCAAGATAGGCACTAGTGGAGCTAATATATAACGAACAATTTGGAGATAGAGACCCTGATGAAGCATTGACTACCTAGATTCATTAGCAGATAAAGCCTAAAATTTGGACACTGTTGGCGCCTATGAGGTACCAAGCAAGGCCCCAAAAGAGCGGACGATTGAATTCTATACAAGAAATTGTCTGCCACATTTGTAATGATAATGACCATTCCACTAATGACTGCCCAACTTTGCCTGCCTTTAGGGAATATCTCCATGAACAAGTCAATGCCTTGAACACTTTCAAAAGGCCAAATCACAATCCTTACTCATGCACCTGCAGTCCTGGTTGGAGAAATCATCTAAATTTTAGTTGAAAAAACGACTATCATGCACAATCTTCACCAGTCCCTTTTCAAACGCAGCAAAATTTTCAAAATTCTCATGATCATGCATATGCTCCTCCTTCGAGGATGGACCTTAAAGAAACATTGCATTCATTCATTATAAAGCAAGAGACTATCAATAGTCAAACTGTTGAAACATTAGAAAATTTATTAGACACTCTTGCGAAATTTACATCCACATTTAGCATTCAAGAAAAAGGAAAATTTCATTCTCAAACATTACAAAATCCCAAAGATCAATCTAACTCAAATATAGGGAGTTCAAGTAACCATTATGTGGACCAAGTTAAATCAGTCTTGACCCTTTGCAATGCTAAGTTAAATCAGTCATGACCCTTTGCAATGGTAAGGTTGTAGAAAAACACATTTGTAAGCACAGTCTCTAAAGATAAGGAAGAGGTTACTAAACCAACACCAAGTGAAGAAGGAACCAAATCCCCATCTGTGCCTCCATTTGCTCAAGCATTACTTACACAAAAGAAGCCAACTCACAATTCTGAAATCTTTGAAATTTTCAAATAGGTAAAGGTCAACATTCCCTTGTTAGATGTGATCAAACAGGCACCCTTGAATGCAAAATTTTTTAAAGATTTGTGCACTATGACAAGAAAATTGAATGTGACAAAAAAGGCATTTCTAGCCGAGCAAGTAAGTACTATTCTTCAAAACAATAATACAGTTGTCCTACAATTTCTTGTATTATTAGAGACCATAAAATTGAACAAGCTTTACTTGATCTTGATGCTAGTGTGAATTTGCTTCTATACTCGGTTTTTCAGAAACTCAATCTAGGTGAGTTAAAACCGACTTTTGTGACTCTTTTGCTTACTGATAGATCAATTAAAGTGCCAAGAGGAGTAATAGAAGATGTGTTAGTTCAAGTCGATAAATTCATTTACCTAATGGATTTTGTCATCTTGGATACACAACCAGTGGAAGTATGTAATTCAATTCCTATCATTTTAAGGCATCCATTTCTAACTACCTCTAATGCTTTGATTAATTGTAGGAATGGAGTCATGAAGCTATCATTCAAAAACATGACATTGGAACTTAACGTTTTTAATATGTGCAAAAAACCACATGAAGAGGTGAAATTGAGGAGGCTAATATGATTGAAACTATTGTGGAAGACCACATCCAAAAAGGGAGTTCTTCTGACCTCTGGAAACCTGTTTAGTCAATTCGAAGAAGTGGGCCAAATGAATGAAAGTAAAGAAGAGGAAACTCCAAAGTTAGAATTGAAGCCCTTACCTGAAGGACTAAAATACGCATATCTTGGAGAGAATCAGACATATCCGATGGTAATTTATTCATCCCTTACAAGCGAGCAACAAGGTAACTTTATAGAAGTGCTTAAAAGGCATAAAAATGTAATCGGGTGGACCGTAAAAGACATAAAAGGCATTAACCCTTTGATTTGTATAGATATAAAACATTTAGAAGAAAATGCCAAAGCATCCCAATAATCTCAAAGGAGATTAAATCCCCACATGAAAGAGGTCATCAGGGCTGAAGTTCTCAAACTACTTGATGTGGGAATTATCTATCATATTTTTTATAGTAGGTGGGTAAGCCCTACACAAGTGGTACCTAAGAAATCTGGCATTACAGTAGTCAAGAATAAAAAGGGTGAATCATTACTAACTCGAGTCTAATCTAGTTGGAGGATGTGCATTGATTATAGAAAATTAAATGTTATCACCAAAAAAGACCATTTTCCCTTACCATTCCTTGACCAAATTCTAGAAAGAGTAACAAGCCCCTACTATTACTGCTTTCTCGATGGATACTCAGGCTATTATCAAATTTCCATTGCACTTGAAGACCAAGAAAAGACAATATTCACGTGCCCCTTTGACACTTTTACATTTAAAATCATGCCTTTTAGACTTTGTAATCCCCTAGCTACTTTTCAAGGATGCATGTTAAGCATTTTTAGTGACATGGTTTAGCATTGTTTAGAAGTTTTTATGGATCATTTAATTGTCTTTGGAAACTCTTTTGATAATTGTCTTGAAAAACTTAGAGAAACTCCTAAAGAGGTGTAAAGAAAAAGGTCTTATTTTGAATTGGGAAAAATGTAATTATATGGTTACTTCGGGAATTGTCTTGGGTCATGTGGTGTCTTCCATGGGAATTGAAGTGGACAAAGCAAAAGTGGAATTAATTTCCCATTTGCCTCCACCAGAAACAGTCAAAAAGGTCTGTTCATTCTTAGGCCATGCCAAATTTTATAACAGGTTCATAAGAAATTTTAGTGCTATATCTAAACCTCTTTGTAACTTCGTAATAAAGGACATTTCTTTTGAATGGACTCAAGAATTTCAAAATGCCTTTGATAAGTTAATTGGACTTTTAACAACTACTTCAATTATGCAATCCCCTCCTTAGTCCTTGCCTTTTGAATTGATGTGTGAAGCAAGCGATTATGCAGTTGGTGTTGTCTTAGGACAAAGAAAAGAAGGTAAGCCTTATGTAATATACGATGCAAGTAGAACTTTAAATGATGCACAAATGAATTACACTACAACTGAAAAAGAACTACTTGCAGTAGTATTTGTATTGGACAAATTTTTATCTTATTTAATTGGTTCTCCAACTATTATTTACATTGACCATGCAACTGTGAGATATTTAATGCCTAACAGGATGCAAAACCTAGATTGATATAGTGGATCTTATTGCTCCAAGAATTGAACATCACAATAAATGATAAGAAAGGAGCCAAAAATGTCATTGCAGTTCATCTGTCAAGATTAACGACAAAGAAATTAATTGAAACTTCACCTATCAATGACCCTTTTTTTGATGAATTTTTATTCTCCGTTGCTGTAGTACCTTGGTTTGCTAACATTGTAAATTTTCTTGCAACAAGAGAAATGCCACCTCATTGGAATGCTCAAGACGAAAGAATGTTATTGACCGAGGTGAAAAATTTTTGTTGGGATGATCCATATTTGTTTAAATATTGTCTGGACCAAATAATTAGAAGATGCATACCCGACAATGAGTAAGTAGTGCCATTAATTTCTATCATTCCGAAGCATGTGGAGGACACTTTTCATCTAAAAAAATAGCTGCTAAAATCTTGCAATGTAGATTTTACTGGCCTACCTTATTTAAAAATGCTCATGTATGTTGCAAAACTTGTGAAAATTGTCAAAATTTGGGTTCCATTTCAAAACAAAACATGATGCCTCTGAATCCCATTCTTGTTGAAATCTTTGACTGTTGGGTTATTGATTTTTTGGGGCCTGTTCCACCATCATTTGGTTTTGTGTACATTATTTGTTACAGTAGACTATGTTTCAAAATGGGTCAAGGCAATTCCATGTCGAAAGAATGATCACAAAACAATTATCAAATTTTTGAAAGAGAACATCTTATGTAGATTTGGAATTCCTCCAGCCATTATTAGTGATAGGGGTACACATTTTTGTAACAAACCATTTGAAACCCTAATGAAGAAATATGGAATAACCCATAAACTTTCTACACCTTATCACCTGCAAACAAGTGGACAAGTTGAATTAGCTAATAGGGAGATAAAACAGATCTTAGAAAAAATGGTTTCCCCAAACAGTAAAGATTGGTCTTTAAGAATTAATGATGCACTTTGGGCTTACCGAACTGCTTTTAAAACACCATTGGGAATGTCTCATTATAGATTAGTTTATGAAAAACCTTGTCACTTGCCTGTGGAAATTGATCATAAAACTTATTGGGCCATTAAAACATTGCACACAAATTTGGATGATGCTTGCAAGTTACGTAAACTCCAACTGAGTGAACTTGAAGAAATCAGGAATGAGGCTTATGGAAATTCTAAAATCTATAAAGAAAAAGCGAAAGTTTTTCATGACAATTCCATTGTTTGAAAATCTTTTGAACCTTCACAAAAAGTTCTTTTGTATGATTCAAGATTGCATTTGTTTCGTGATAAACTTCGGTCTCGTTGGACTACGCCTTTTATTGTTAAATGTTTTCTCTTATAGATCTATTGAAATTGAGAACCCGAAGAATAGTAATGTTTTTAAAGTTAATGGACAGTGGTTAAAACCATTCTTTGAAAATTTTGATCAAAATGAAGAGTCCATTGCTTTAATCAATTCTTTTTAAGGATTGATTTTTCTCGGTCAAGTGGCAGATATGGTACTCCGTGACTTTTAAAGTTGGTTTTTCAGTTCCCTAAAAATTGTTGCTAACCTTGCATTCATAATCTTTTCATCTCTCTCGTTTTCTTCACATGGATACCATTCTGTCGAATCTACACACACATTTTCCCTGTCTTCCTCAAAATAATTTGCTTAAAATTTACAAAGCTTATACAGAAATACTAATGATGTTGATGCGCAAGGGTATTCCTGTTGATTTAAGATGGTTAATTGAAGCCAAGGTTCGATTTTCCTGTGAATTTTTAGATAATCTAGTTTCTCACATGTCAGGTTTGGGAAAAAGCTCTTACACCAAAAAGAGAAGAGCAAAAAGGTTAAAAGTTTGTAACAAATGTGCAAGATGGACTTGTAACCAGCATTGTCGCTCCTTGTGATGTTTGTCTAACAATCGAGAGGATAAGCTACAATTCATCAAGAATGGACTGAGCAGAAAGTCTTTGGATAATATCCAATTGACTCTTGAGACGCATTTTTAAATTATTGACATAATTTCGAGAAGAGCAGGAACGTTATAATCTCAAGAATCTAACTCAAAATGACCCTGTTTGTCAATTTATAAGAAATTGGATGGGAAGCATATCCCTAACTCATATAAGGTGTTTAAGCCGTTTCTGGACGTAGAACTAGAGGAAGATGTGAGCCACAATCACAACTACCTATACATATGCATGTGCGCTATCATTTTTGGATTTTTATGTCTTACGGCTGTCATTTTTTAATTTATATCTCTATCTTTTGATTGACTTATGCATTTATGGTGCCTTATTTTTGTCCTTTTTTTAATTTCTATACTTTATTGTCAAACTTTTCAACAAATAGCCGAGCTACCTATATAGATGTCATCATTAGAATACCTTTTTGCATTCCATAAATATGATAGCTCTTGTTTTTTACTTCACATATATAGTTAGAGAGTTGCATACACATGGAGGGAGCCTCAAAACCTCAAATAAAAAAGATATGTGTATTCTGTGGATCTCGACCTGAAAAAAGTGAAGAGTTTGTAGTAGTCGCAAATTTTCTTGATAGACTATTAGCTGAAAGAAAGATTCATGTGATTTATGGGTGAAGTAGCCTCGGGTTAATGGCTTGTGTGTCAACAGCTGCACTCGTAGGAGGCAGTCAAGTTTTAGGTGTTATTCCTAAAGCTTTGGCTGTAGAAAACTCGCTGGAAAAATAGTTGGGAGGGAGTCACAAGTCTCCTCTATGCATGAATGCATGACATATATGCTTATCAATTCGGATGTCTTTATTGCTTTACTAGGTGGCTTTGGTACTCTCGAAGGAATTTTTCAAATTGCCTCTTGGACCCAACTGAATCTCCATAAAAAACCCATAAGTTTGTTGAATGTTAAAAATTTCTTTGATCCTTTGATACATTTTGTTGATGCAGTTGTAGAAGAGAATTTTATCCGTCATTCAGTGTGACAGATCGTTGTTTCTACCACTACTGCTAGTGAATCACTTGACAAATTACAAACAGTCGAGTATGAACTTGACCCAGCAATAACTCAAATTAATTGGTTAGGGGGACAAAACAAAAAGTGCAAATTGGATTTGAATCTCTGTTTGTAATTTTTCTTGTCTTTTATTTTATTTGTAGCCTTTTATTTTACGTATCTTTCAGGTCGTCTCTTTTGAATAACTAAAACTTCAGGTAATGTCTTCTATACTTTATCTCTCTATATTTAAACATTAAGGTCAATGTTTCATTTGGTTTTGAGGGGGGGAAGGATAGTAGACATAAATATTTCTTATATTTTCTTTTTCTTACCAAAAAAAAAAGGTGAATTAGTAATTGGATTCATAGTGCAGTGTAAGGAGTTCAAATCCTCTTGAGACGCATACTGGTTCAGGAATGGCCGAGTAAAGAAGGCCATTTTGAACTCTTGAAACCCATTCTAACTAATTTTTTATTTTGTTTTGATTTTACACTTTTGAAGACTCATTTTAGCTAACTTGATATTATTTAGTTTTGATTTTTTAATTTTATAATGAGGTTGTCTTATTCACTTCACTTCGAATTATTCAAATCTATGAGCTCTCATAACTTTCTTGTTTAATAAATTGTTTGCTCCTGTACCCATTAAGCAAGTATTCATGAACCTTTCTTCACACGCACACAGACCTTGATGTATGATTATGGGTTACAAAATGAAATGTTGCAAGATTTGAGTTCATTTGCTTTGTTTAGGATAACAACAAAAGGAAGAGGAAAGTTAAGAAAAAAAAAGAAATAAAGAGAGAGAAAAAAGTAAAAAAAAAAAAGGTAAAAGCAATTGTGGATAAGTTTGGTCATGCAGCCTCCTTAATTCAAGCAATTAAGCCCGAAAGGCACCTCAACACCTAATACCCTAAGACTAACTGGTTTGGGAGCTATTAGCCCAAAGCTTGTTACATGGATTAAGGAGAAAGCTTAAAGCGACTAAACATTGGACAATCTACAAGTTTCTAAGCAAAAATAAAGCATCGACAACCGAGTCGTGAAGCTCATGAGGGTGTCTTAACACCTAATACCTTAAGGCCAACTACTCTAAGAGTTATTAGCCTAAGGCTCGCTACATGGGTTAAAGCTACATTGTTTATATATATGTGCGTGTGTGTGTGTGTGTGATGAATGAATGCCCTTACCTAAGGATGTTAGCCTTGAAAATTATTAGAACCGATATGACTTCTTTCTAAAAAGCCCCATAGTCATGGGTGGACTGAGCACAAAAAGAAGGTTTGTTAATATCTTGACTTAAGGGTACATGAGTCTTAAAAAAAGAAATCGTTGAGAGTTTGTTTATTTGGATTGAATCAAGGAAAGTACGATAATGATCAACTTGGATGTAAAATTCTATAAATCACTTCTGAATAATGATCAACTTGGACGTGATGAACACCTAAATATGTATGCTTAATGAGACTTTAATTCATCATATTACATTAATAGTGTCATTAAATTTCTCAACTTAAACATATTTGTAGTCTTTACATCTTTTGAATTAGCTTTATCTTAATTTTAATTTTTGTTGTAGGTTCGGTAAAATAGGCATAACTTTCTATTTATAGATCAGAATGATACAAATCTTAATTTGTTGGAAATTTCATTAAATTATCTACAAGATCGTATTTCACAAGAATCATCAAATTCGGGCCCTTAGTGGACCAAAAATGGGCTTGAAGTGAACCCATATGCAGTTTCAGCCCAGCCTAACCATGCCTCCGTATTTTGACCATATCTCTTGATATATGTATCCAAATCATATGAATCAAGATGTTCTAGAAAGCTTAGAGAAATATCTACATTTCTCATGAAGCCATGCAATCAAAATTCTAAATAATTCGATGCCAAATCAGTAGTCAAAGTCGGTGAACATTACGATCCAAATTGTCAACAAGATATTTTACAATTGTCCCTTTGACATTTGACAAGTTTTCCCTGAATGTATCTATAAATAGAGGTGTGTTGTGACCCATTAGGGCATCTTAGCTTTGGCTAGGATCTCTTATTATTTTTTTTTCTCTTGTGTTTTGTTCTCTTACTGTTATTAATAAATCTTCTTTTTATTACAATTTGTTTTCCTTTCTTCATATTGTCTTCCTAAATTTTCTTTTACTAAGGTGAAAAAGTGAAACCCTTGATATGAGAATAAGAATTTTCTAACCCTTGACATGTGCTTAATAACCATAATCTTATCATTTTAATTTTATATGTTTTATATTTATTTTCTTAATCAATCTTGACGCCACTCGTAAAGTGGAGCTATTGATCCATTGTAGACGATCCTCGGTACATCAAATGTTGGATCCTTTCCAGATGTGGTATGGTTCTTCTTTATCGACACAAGTCTAGTTAGGAACCTTGATTTGTTGCAGACATATGGTGATTGACACATTGGATATTTGAACTCATTTACAAAAAGTGGTATAAATATTGGTAATGAAACAAATATAATTCATATAACTAAAATAGGCTTAAATGACATATCTTCTGATTGGAAGCTCCTTGATGTGTGGACTCCAATTAAGTTATAATTAGGTTAACTATCCTTATTTGATATATCAATGGTGGATCCTCAAACCTTAGCTTTCATTATTATTGTGCTAATTCCTCTTACTTGTGTAATTTAAGTATTCTTGTTCATTGTTTATGAACTTGTTCTTTTAATTGTTGTGGTAGGTTTTATCTCCTACTTCCATGGATCTTTTTATCACCCTTTATTTTTGTTTTACAGTTGAATGGTCGGTAGTATTGCCCATCATATTTACTTTTATTTGTTAATATCATCTTGTCATTTATTTACATTATTCATATCTTATTTTCTCGTTCTATAGGTTGTACCACTAAATCCCCTTCCCCGTGGATTGACCCTGATCTCACTGGGTTTATTACTTCGACACTCCTATACTTGGGAGATAATTATATTTTTGGATGTGTCACTCATACAAAGGCATAGACACGCTTTCAGCCTTCCAACCTTATTCCTCCCACACACGTGAGATTGACTCTCTTTTCCTAGGAGTTTAGGCTTCATTCCCAAGACAACATCATGGGATGTGGGAATACGAGATTATCTCTCCTAATTCTAACATTCATGGTGTTGTTGGATTCTTTATGATTATCTTAACATGGTTTTCAAAACGTCAAAATAACCCTAACTCATGGCACATGTTCCCATTTTTGCTCTTAGGGGTGACTTGACATGTGACATTTGTTCATGGTTTCATGAGTGATGAACACTTAAATATGTATACTCAATAAGAGCTTAATTTATCATATTGCATTAATAGTGTCATTAAATTCCTCAGCTTAAACATATTTATAGTATTTGCATCTTTGGAATTAACTTTCTCTTAATTTTGGTTTTGTTGTAGGTTCGGTAAAATGGGAATAACTTTCTATTTATAGATCATAATGGTACAGATATTGATTTTTTGGAAAGCTGATTAAATTATCTACAAGATTAAATTTCACAAGCATCATCAAATTCAGGCTCTTAATAGACCAAAAATGGGCTTGAAGTAAACCCATCTCTAGTTTCGACTCAGCCTGACCATGCCTCAGTGTTGTGACCATATCTCTTGATATAAGTGTCCAAATCGTATAAATCAAGATTCTAAGCAAATCGTATATATCTCTTGATATCTCTTGAGAGAAATATCTACAACTTTCATGAAGACATGTAATCAAAATTCTAAGTAATTCGATGCCAAAATCGGTGGTGAAAGTCGGTGCACATGATGATCCCAATTGTCAACAATATATTTGACTTTTGTCCCTTTATAATTTAACAAGTTTGCCCCTGAATGTATCTATAAATAGAGGTACCTCGTAACCCATTACGGCATCTTGGCATTGGCTGGGATCTCTTGTTATTGTCTTTCAATGTTATTAATGAATTTTCTTTCTCTGGCAATTTTTTTCTTTCTTTTATAATGTTTTACTAAACTATTTTTTGTTAAGGTGAAAGGGTGAAACCCTTGATATGAGAATAAAGATTTTCTAACCCTTGACATGTGCTTAATAATTATAATTTTGTGTTGTTTATTTTATATGATTTATATTTATTTTCTCAATCAATCTTGACACCACTCGTAAAGTGGAGCTCTTGATCCATTATAGAAAATCCTTGGCACATCAAATGCTTAAATCCTTTCTAGATGTCGTATAATTCTTCTTTACCGACACGAATCTAGTTAGGGACCTTGATTTGTTGTTGACACATATGTTGATTGACACAATGGATGCTTGAACCCATTTACAAAAAGTGGTATAAATATTGGTAATGAAACAAATATAATTTATATAACTAAAATGGGCTTAAATGACATACCTTTCAATTGAAACCTCCTTAATGTATGGATTCCAATTGAGTTATAATTGGATTGTTTATCCTTATTTGATATATCGAAGGCTGATCCCCTAACCTTAGCCTTCATTACCATTGTGTTAATTTATCTTACCATTGTATTAATTTATCTTACTTATGTATTTTAATTATTTCCACTTATTGTTTATGAACTTGTTATTTTATTTGCTATGGTAGGTTTTACCTCCTATTTCTATGGATGGTCTTAGCACCTTTTAGTTTTGCTTTATATTTGAATGGTCGGTAGCACTACCTACCATCTTTGCTTTTATTTGTTAATATTATCTTGTTACTCATTTGAATTATTCACATCATATTTGCTTATCCTTTAATTTGTATTGCTAAATCCCCTTCCTCGTTGATCGGCCCTGGTCTCATCGGGTTTGTTACTTTGACACTCCTATACTTGGGAGATGATCCTTTTTTGGATGTATCAAGTTTTTGGCGCCATTGCCGGAGATGGTAAAATTTGTCTTGTAAAATTGTAAGTATTTTCTTTTCTCATTTCTAATTTTAATTTTCTTGCATGTGCTGATAATTTCTTTCTCTTTGCATTAGTTGGTAGAATTGTTAGGAGCCACTCATCGTATTTGGAAAACATGCTCTAACCCAACCAAGAACATTAATGGACTATATAAATCTTATAAGAACTTGTGCACAGTCATGCATAATCTTCCCTCATGATGCAATATATTTCGACCATGAATCGGATTTCATTCAATTCCTACCCCACTTTCATGGCCTAGATGTTGAAAACCCATTTTTGCACTTGAGAGAATTTAAAGAGTTTTGCAATGCCTGTAGTGACCTAAATTGTAGCATAAACATTTTTAGATTAAAGATTTTTCCTTTTTCTTTAAAAGATAAAGCTAAAACATGGCTGCAAAATCTTAGGTCAGGATCCATTAGCTCATGGGATGAAATGCAACAACAATTTCTTAAAAAATTATTTCCTCCCTAGAGAACAAATTCTCTCAAAAGGCAAATCATCAATTTCACTCAAAAATAAGGAGAGACCTTTTACCAATGTTAGGATAAGTATAAAGCATTGCTTAATACTTTCCTCACCATGATTTAGAAATATGGAGACTAGTTTTAATTTTCTATAAAGGTCTTACACATCAAACTAGGCAAATGGTAGAATTAATGTGTAATGGACAATTTGAAAATAAAGACCCTGATGAAGCCATGGATTACCTAGACTTACTATCGAAAAATGCCCAATATTGGCACCTATGAGGTACCAAGAACATCTAGCAGAGGCATTTATAACTTTAGGGAGAATCATGATCTTCATGCTAAATTTACGTCCCTAGCTAGAAAAGTTGAGGATTTGGAAATGTGGTCTATGCAAGAAATTATTTGTCACACTTGTAATACTAGTGATCATCCTACGGAGATTGCCCAATTGTGCCGACCTTTAGAAAAAGTCTCCATGAACAAACCAATGGTTTAAACACTTTCCAAAGGTCAAATCCTAGTCCTTGCTCATAAAACTATGATTTTGGATAGAAAAATCACTCATATTTTGATGGGAGGAAAGATAACAATGCACAATCTTACCAACCTCCCTTTCAATTATATCAAAATTTTCATAAATCTCATGATCATGCATCTTATGTGGATCTTGAAGAAACATTGGATTCATTCATTGCAAGACAAGAGGCTTTTAATAGTCAAACTGCTCAAACTATGGCAAACTTGAATGATGCTCTTGAAAAACTTCCATTTGCACTTAGTACTCATGAGAAAGGTGAGTTTTCATCTCAACTAGAGCCAGACCCCATCAACCCACATGTGAGTAATCCAAGTGGCTAACATCTAGATGAAGATTCGGTCAGTACTCTTCACGATGGTAAGGTTGATGAATAACATAGTCTTAACCCTTATGACAAAGATGATGAATCAATCTCAACGGGTAAGGAAGAGGTTAATAAATTTACACCTAACAAGAAAAAGATCGAATCCTCACTTATGCCCACATATCATCATGCAAAGAAACTTAACCAAAATTTTGAAATTAATGAATTTTTCAAGCATGATGAAAGTGAGGAAGCTAATAGGACTAAAACTAATGTGGAAGACTATATCCAAAATGAGAAATTTTTTAGTCCTTCAAAAATCGGGTTAACCAGTTCATTTGGACCAAGTGTGCAACTAGAGCCTATTGCTTCTAAAGAATTTTCATTGCTTGATTTTGTACAAGTGAAGGAGATTAAGAGTTGGGAGGCATGTTTTGAAAAAAGGTAGGAAGAAACATCCACACTCGAGAATGCATGCCTCAAGGACAAACAAATTCAACCAGTGGTAATCTCTTCCATTCTCCCAAATAAAGGGAAAAGAGAGGTACCACCTCAATGGCATATTTTTGACCGTGGTAAATTACTTTCGAAAAGATTCCTCTTTTGGCTTTTTTTATGACAATTGATCAAAGTTTATCCGTTTGCACCTTATTTTCATTTTCACTTTTATTCTTGATTTTTGTTATCATTTCTAGTTTGTTTTTATTTTATTTTATGTGTTTTTATTTTAGTTGTGGGTTTGTATTTTATTTCCCGGTCAAGTCACGAATACGGTACTCTGTGACTTTTAAAGTTGGTTTTTCAATTCCCCAAAAATTGTTAATCACCTTGCATTCATTACTTGACAAGTTACAATAGTCGAGTATGAACCTGACCCAGCTATTACTCAAATTAATTGGTCAGGAGGACAAAACAAAAACTGCAAATTGGATCTGAATCTCCGTTTGTAATTTTTTTTGTCTTTTATTTTATTTGTAACATTTTACTTTATGAGTCTCTCAAGTCGTCTCTTTTGAATAACTAAAGCTTCAGGTAATGTCTCATATACTTTATCTCTCTACATTTAAACATTGAGGGCAATGTTTCATCTGGTTGAGAGGGACGGATAGCAGACATAAGTGTGTCTTAAATTTTCTTTTTGTAAAAAAAAAAAAGCGAGTTAGTAATTAGATTCAGAGTGTGGTATAAGGAGTTCAAATCCTCTTAGATGCATTATGGGTCCGGAATGGCAGAGTAAAGAGGGACAATTTGAACTGTTGAAACACACTCTAACCAATTTGTCCTTTTGTTTTGATTTTGCATTTTTTAAGACTCATTTTAGCTAACTTGATATTATTTAGTTTTAATTTTTGAATTTTATAACGAGGATGTCTTATTCACTTCACTTTGAATTATTCAAATCTATGAACTCTCACAAACTTATCATTTAATAAATTGTTCGTTCATGTACTCATTAGCAAGTATTCATGAACCTTTCTTCACACACACATATACTTTGATGCATGATTGTGGGTTACAAAATGAAATGTTGCAATATTTAAGTTCTTTTATTTTGTTTAGGATAACAGCAAAAGGAAGGGGAAAGTTAAAAAAAAAAAAGGGAAAGAAGTGAAAAAAAAAAGCAAAAAGAAAGCCAACCGTGGATAAGTTTGGTCTTATAGCCTCCTTAATTCGAGCAATTAAGTCTGAGGTGTGCCTCAACACCTAATACCCTAAGACCAACTGGTTTGGGAGCTATTGGCCCAAAGCTCGTTACATGGATTAGGAAGAAAGCTTAATGAGATTGAACATTGGACTATTCATAAGTTTCTAAGCGAAAATAAAGTATCGACAACTCGAGTCGTTAAGCTCGTAAGGTTGTCACTACTAGAAAAATCTTCATACTTGTGTGTTTATCCCACTCAAGTATGTAATAATTGTGGGTTTCTTAGCTCAAAAGTTTGGCACTGACAAAAATTCTATAGTTGCGAGTTGGTCAAACCCATAAATATAGGACTGCAACATATTTGTCACATTAAAAGCCTCAAGTATTTGTGCTTTAGAATTTGGATTTTGAAGATATATTTGAGACATATATGTAATACTTGTGGGTTTGTAGCCACCAAGTATGGGTTTAGGAAAAAAAAAATTATATATATTTTATATTTTTGTAAACAACATTTTTTTAATAATACTATAATAGATCATATATTATGAAAATATATGATTTAATAATAAAGCATATTTTAATTATGAAAAGAAGTATGATTAAAAAGAATGTACATCAACATTGAATATGAAAAATCGTAGTAACTTACAATAACATTTTCTACAAGTATTAAGACAATCAAAAGTATTTGTTGTCACCACTACTCCCCTTGCTTCGGTGTATCCCAGAGGCTCCTTTCTTTGAATGCTCAGTACCTGGACACTACTTTGGCACAAAGCAACGACAAAAGAGTATGCAACCTTGGTGAGCTTCCCTCTATGAAGCACTTCAGTTGTTTCTTTGAGGATGCTATTTAGCACAACTGTAGTAGCAAAGCTAATTCCATCTACCACCTTTATTCTAAGTTGAGGATGCTTGTCGACATAGAGCCTACCATAGCAATTCAACTCCTCCCCCTGAAAATTGATTACTATTGGCTCAATGTAATATTCGTCATCTAATAAAACAAATAACTGGAATGGACTTGAACCCATTACCATCATCAATTAAGCATAAAGAAAGAAGTTTGACAGATAGTTATGTTTTGCAGGTGTAAATTAATTAACTATATAATCACTTGACTCAATAGCCCTAGACTTATAATGATGCACCTTTTTTCTCTGCTTGTAGTATGGCTTCTTTAGTCACGTTATTGATTGATTGATTTTGCCGATATTGCAAGTAGTACTGTAACAAGAAAATTTTGTTATCAATGAAAATGTATAATTGAATAATTTTAACATTAAGTGAAGGATAATTTTGCTTATCTCCACAAGGTTAACAGTTGAATCCAACATATGTATTTCTTTCAGTTATGAAATTTCTTAATTATAGTAGGGTTAGTAAGAGGTCATTTTACTGTGAATTACAATAGCTTTTGCTTGATTTAGAGGCATAAATTCATAAAGATCACCAAAACAAACTAGTTTCTATAGACAAGTCAAGATTATGCACAACAAGTTCACAAAAATATCTATAAAACTGATTCATTTCATTCCATATAGTACTTTAGTCATGCCATCTATAATATCCACAAGGATGTATTTGACTTATCTAGGAACGCTAATTGGAGTGTCAAACTTAAAAGCATTAGAATAATAGTTCCAGGATAAATAAAAGACTACACAACAGACTATTAAGTCATACATATTGTAAGTAATTCAACTGGATGCAAAATGTTGGAACTTAAAAATTAAATCAATTTAATAATAACCAACACAGACAATAGATATATATAACAATTCCGGATAAATTAATCAAATATAGAAAAAAAATACCATAACCTACAATTTGAAGCTTCTTGATTTTTCCATCTTGCTCCACAGTGCAGATTTTTTGAACAAGAGAACATGAGAGCAAGGAGCAAGTGAGACCACATGTTAAATCAAACACAAAAACTGATTACTTATAAAGTCAACTCCAATGGCTCTACGAATACGAATCGTCATGGTTTACAAAACATAATGCTGAATATTACTAGGAAATTGAGATGTGCATTGAATACCACATAGCCATAACAATTCATCTAGATAATTACATTTTTGCATGCAGTAAAGAACCATAACTTCCAACAAATAACATAATTCAAAACAAAGCAACATAAGAACTTACTACAAACCTCAAAAGTAGACATGATTTTAAACTGAGCATTGCACTACAATTAGAATTAAAACAATCAACACCCCAATACTCATTAAGTGAAGCACACAAAAATCAAATAAAACGAGAGAGAGAGGAAACATATTAGGTGCTGTTAGTGCCTTTAGGAAACTTAAGAATCAAGTTACAAGAATAAATTATCTGTGTAGTGAGACCAAACCCTTTATTCGCCTAAATTCCAAGCACAAAATTCAAACACAAAGTTACATAGCAAAATAAAATGCACTAGACTATCAACTACGCAATCAATTTTACGAACTCAAGCCAATTAAATGTAAAACTTTAAGTGATTACAAAAAAAGTTTCAAAAGACAAAAGTTGTATATTATAAGAATTTGGCAGAATTTCTATAAGTAATCTTTATATATGTAAAACTAGTTGCTGACTTGCTAGAGATACACTTCTAGAAATATGGTATATTGCTAATAGATTTGTAGCACTCTTTGTTTCAGTAACATAAAATCTTTTATTATCTTCAAAAAAAAAAAAACTCAATACCAACTATAGATCAGATCTTCGAATAAAATGTGTTTATCAAAATAAAATGGGAAAAAAAACCCAAGTAAGAGAAAGTGATAGACAAGAAAGAAACACTCTCATTAGAGCAAGACACAAGTAACTTAAAATACGAGAGTTCATGTATACATATAAAATTAATTAAAAAATTTCAACAAATATATATATATATATATTAGAATATTACTTTGTAAGCCAAAGCTACCAAAAAAGATTACTAACAGTCGCATGCATTTCATCAAACAGTTTGTCTACAACGTAAATACAATATCTGAATATTGATATTTTTCTATATTTATTATATCTCAATTCGTTAAATTGTGTTTCCTATTATTATTTATATATGATTTATTATTAACCATTAGGTACCATAAAGTTTGTCAATATTACAATTCATAATTTACCATCCTAATTCCAACTAACAAAAGAATACAAATAATAACAGACGAATGTAAATGGAATGCTTTTCTTTCATAAATTTGATTAACATCTAATTAGGCCTATTTGATACTAATTTTTCTTTTAAAAGTAATTAGAAAAAGATAAATGTTGCGTAAATCATCATATGTATTTTTAACATAATATGATAAGAAAGTAAAAGGCTGAAAACTTAATCAAGGCTGCAGGACCACCCTATACAGTGGGCTATATAAGGCCGAAATTAAACAATGCTAAATCTTCTTTTTTTTTTAATTTTTGCCTGGTATGGAAAGTGGCAGTTAAACTAATCAAAGATGTTATTGAGGTTTCATTTTAAATGAACTCCCAAGTTCATTGACGTACGAACCTGAATAAATATTAATAAATTAGCACTCTCACCACTGAAGGTCCATAAAATTTGTTATTGTTCCATTCAATTTCATGTCAACCAGAGCTCATCTATCCCCTAACATTTCTATAGCATCAACATGTTTACCCACTTTTGGACCCAGGAACCAAGTTAAAGATGACAAATTTTCATGGGTATGAGCAGAAATATAAGAGCCAAACAACTCCATTACATGAAAAGTCAAAACAGGGAAACTGGGCACCTAACTATTAAACATAATTAACCTAAAGGTCAATCAACTGATTTTTACAAGAATGATACAATAACTTTAACTCAAAAGGCTTGTCTTCACAAGAATGATGAAAAAAATATAAAACTCATGCAAAACATTTATATTATCTAGCTAACGAGTGCATGTTATTTAGAACTGAGAAGATGAGATATGAGGATAGAGCAAGCTCAGAGTCAATTGAGAAACTAAAACCAAAACCCACTAGGAGTAAAGAAGAATAGACGAACAAGAAGTGCCAAGAATGTAGACCAAATGCTATATTCACCCCTGCAAATAGCAAAATCAAACTTAAATAACGTCATCACAATTTGAATTCAATAGAAGCCTGAAAGGAAAAAAGATTATGAATAAAGTAACAGCTATATAAATTTTAAAAAATAAAATAAAATCATAATTAATATCTCACTTAGTCTAGGAGATTATACTTGCTTGTGCTTAAAGAGAACGTAATAGAACAAGAAAGAATTTCTTAACAACATGGCCTTTCGCAAGCGCTAAAACCCAGAACAATAAATTCATCTCCATCAGATCCTACAAGCAATGAGTCAAATACTATAAACTAGCTGGAAACCATGAAACAGAGCATAAAGTTATTAGAATTGGGTCCTATCTATTTTCCATTCCCCTAACCAAATAAACAAAATACTGACAGTAGTTGACAAGATCTATAACTAAAACTCTTAATTAATAAGGAAAAAGGAAAATCCTTAATAACATTAATTGTCCAGCATTGACATTAATAGTATTAAGGGCAAATAAATAAATAAAACTCATCACCATCCTAGCAAGACAAGGAGCATGCAGTGTAAACTCCATCATTGTCTTCGGGGATGCAAATGATGTATGAGAAAATAGCCTCTCTATTCATTATTAAATATGACAAAAAATACATATCAAATAAATTATGAGCAGACACATTCACCATTTCTAGTTAATGTGATTATTTGCAGAGAGACACACATGGGCTGACCTTTCTCATCTGATATAATGATAGCTTAGCCTGCTCATAATATGTATCATTTAACATGTGACAATCAATTGGTGGCTTGCAATCCCCCATATATGCACATCATTCCTACATTTCCCTTAAACAAAAAAAATCAAATCAAATAGTTTAAGATTAAATAATCCACAACTAAATAAAGGTTAATAAGGAAGAAAAAAAAAACCATGTTTAAATTGTTAGGCAAAGCATTTTAGGCAAAATTGTCATTATTAGCAATGAGGCAAAGAATGAATTGGCATTTGGTAGATTTGTGCTTTCTCATTTATAAAATTAGGTTGTGCCTATCAACTCATAACTACTAACTCTTGCTCGTTTAACTCCAAAACAACTAAACAAGTTCATTTTTCCCTCTTTATTGCTATTCATGACCATTCAATATCTCCCTTGAAAACAATCCCCATTTGTTCCTTCACATTTAAGTTTAAATGAGTGTTGAGTTACAATTCCCATTTGTAAGACGAAATCAAAACACAAAAACCATAGACAAAGAAAAAAATCGTTTGTTTGGTTTTTAAGAAAGGGAAGAGATGATAGATCGATTAAACTAATTGATTTCACTAGATTGATTTCTAGGGTTTCAAAGGAATTTATAGGGTTTCATATAAATTAAATGAAGGAAAAAATACAGGAGAAGAAAGTAATGAGTAAACTACCAATTCACAGGTTAGAGATAGATTTCACCTCTGCACGTCGGTGATTTCTTTTCTACGTGCAATCGTGAATGCTGTTGAGGAATCAACAAGGTAATAAAGTGAATGATAGGTGATGAATAAGCCGATTGATGACCCAACAGTTGTAAACGTGAATCAGGAGAAGTGAAAATAGTGAACAATTAAGTGAGCAAAAAATTGTGAATAAGGGAAAACGAACGATTGATGGAGGAGGGATAGTGAAAGAGAAGAGGGACATGGATTGAATGAGAAGGAGGAAAATGAAATTGAAAGCTTTAATTTTATTAATGCTAATCTCTTTGAGCAGCTAAGGATTAAAAAGGCAAGGGAAAGTGAAACTTGGAGAAGGGAAAGAAAGAAAGAGGGATATTCAGCGTTTTTACATATTTATCCCTTAATTTTTCAATATGACAAATATGTTTAGTGGCCATCTCACAAATATTGTGAAAATCAAGGTTTGACTTATCATTGCATACCATAGTTGTCAATATTACAAAAAACTCCCAAACATTTAAAAAACTATGTGACAAATATTAAAAAATTTCTAGTAGTGTGCCTTAACACCTAATGCTCTAAGGCTAACTGGTTTGGGAGTCATCAGCCTAAGGCTCGTTACATGGGTTAAAGATGCATTCTTTTCAAAAAAAAAGAGAATATATATATATATATATATATATATATATATATATATATATATATATATATCGATGAATGAATGCCCTTTGCCTAAGGTTGTTAGCTTTAACAAATATTCATATGGCTTCTTTCTAATAAGCCCTATAGTCATGTGTCGACTGAACACAAAAACAAGGTTTGTTAATAACTTGATTGAAGGGTACATGAGTCATAAAAAAAATATCGGTTGAGAGTTTGTTTATTTGGATAAAATCAATGAGAGTGCAATAATGACCACCTTGGATGTAAAATTCTGTAAATCACTTCAAAATAATAACGTTTTAATTGCTAGCGACTAGCAATAAGCTGGTTTGGAGGTGTGATTAACACATAAATATGTATGCATAATAAGATTTTAATTCATCATAATGCATTAATAGTGTCATTAAATTCCTGAACTTAAGCATATTTATAGGCTTCGCATTTTTAGAATTAACTTTCTCTTAATTTTGGTTTTGTTGTAGGTTCAGTAAAATAGGCATAACTTTCTATTTATAGATCATAATGGTACAAATCTTGATTTTTTAGAAAGCTGATTAAACTATCTACAAGATTGTATCCACAAGTATCATCAAATTCGAACTCTTAATGGACTAAAAATGGGCTTGAAGTAAACCTATCTGCAGTTTCGATCTAGCCTGACCATGCCTCAGTATTTTGACAATATCTCTTGATATACGTCTCCAAATCGTATAAATTAAGATGTTCTAGAAAGCTGAGAGAAATATCTACAATTTTATATAGACATGTGATCAAAATTCTACATAATTTGGTTCTAAAATTAGTGGTCAAAGTCAATCGACATGATGATCCCAATTGTCAACAATATATTTGACTTTTGTCCCTTTGTAATTTGACAAGTTTGCCCTTGAATGTATCTATAAATAGAGGTACCTTGTGACCCATTAGGGCATCTTGGCCTTGGCTGGGATCTCTTGTTATTGTATTATTCTCTCTTGTGTTTTAATGTTATTAATGAATTTTCTTTTTCTAGCAATTTGTTTTCTTTCTTTTATAATGTTTTGCTAAATTCTCTTTTGCTAAAGTGAAGGGGTGAAACCCTTAATATGAGAATAAGGATTTTCTAACACTTAACATGTGCTTAATAATCATAATCTTGTGTTATTTATTTATATGATTTATATTTATTTTCTTAATCAATCTTGACACCACTTATAAAGTGGAGGTCATGATCCATTGTAGACTATCCCTGGCACATCAAATGCTTCAATCATTTCTAGATGTCGTATGGTTCTTCCTTACCAACACAAATCTAGTTAGAAACCTTGAATTGTTATAGATATATGGTGATTGGCACATTGGATGCTTGAACCCATTTATAAGAAGTGGTATAAATATTGGCAATGAAACCAATATAATTCATATAACTAAAATGGGCTTATATGACATACCTTTCGATTGGAACCTCCTTAATGTATGGATTCCAATTGAGTTATAATTGGGTTTTTTATCCTTATTTGATATATCAAGGGCAAATCCCCTAACCTTAGCCTTCATTGCCATTGAATTAATTTATCTTACTTGTGTATTTTAATTATTCTCACTTATTGTTTATGAACTTGTTATTTTATTTGCTATGGTAGGTTTTACCTCCTATTTCTATAGATGGTCTTACCACCTTTTAGTTTTACTTTATATTTGAATGGTCAGTAGTACCGCGTACCATCTTTGCTTTTATTTGTTGATATTATCTTGTTATTCATTTGAATTATTCACATCATATTTTCTTACCTTTAATTTGTACCGCTAGATCCCCTTCCTTGTAGATCGACCCTGGTCTCACTGGGTTTATTACTTTGACACTCCTATACGTGGGAGATGATCCTCTTTCAGATGTGTCAATGAGGTTCACGTTGATGTTATTCTAATCATTGGGAATTTCACATCCATAGACGTCCATTTCAACATGGATTTTGGATATTCATTCTATTGGAAATTTATAAAGTCATCTACATGGGCTTGAGTCTCAAGGGTCTAATAGTTTGGGCTCCTTCGAGTGAGAGATGCCTCCTTGGGTCGGTCTCTTTTTATACTAGTTTAATGGTGCGTACTCAAAGGTGGTGACATGAACATGAGTCGTCTAAGGTCAAATGGAGCCAAAGACTTCTCATGCCAATGCCACGCGACTAGTTTTAGGCAATTCATGCTCATTTTGTGCAGAAGTGTAGTGATGCAAGGACTCATTATATCAACATGAGGCATTAGGATTTGTTATTCCCAACCGAAATCAACTTCACTTATCCCTAGTGGAATTGCCATTGTGAACAGGGCTTTCATCCTACCAGAGCGTGTGCCACCATAACATTGTGTCAAAGCCTCTTTTAAGACTCAAGGGAGCACA
This sequence comes from Boswellia sacra, assembly GCA_013180625.2. Lineage (NCBI taxonomy): Eukaryota > Viridiplantae > Streptophyta > Magnoliopsida > Sapindales > Burseraceae > Boswellia > Boswellia sacra. Next base: position 134,567 of record SNVD02004116.1, read on the forward strand.
AACAAGCTATGGGCATGTCTGGAGAAAGGAGTCGCCATCCAATTATTCAATTGGGAATGAATGGGGGCATTCTAATTCCTCGCTTTGGGACCTAAACTACCTTCATCCCTTTAGAGATGGGCGCAGGAAATTAGTTATAAGTCTTTCGACTTGCCCGGATATAAATTCGGCCTTCATTTGGGAAATACCAAATAGAAATATCTTGTGTTGTTACTTAGTCCACTTAGGTTATTCATCTTATGCACACATTATTCATTTTATCTTCTTTAAGCATGTGAGATAATTGTTCAATCAATGACAATTGTATATCCATATAAAGAAAGAGGGAGGAGAATAGATTACATTTTCGTCATACATGGGGGAAGGGGAGAGGATTACAACATTTGTTATTCAACAATGAAAATAAAACATTCCATACATTCATGTATTTGAATATTATTCTAAGTGATGGTCCCTTACCATCAATGTGAGTCCACCACCACTTTACGGCACCATACAATCACACTTCTAATCATGATACATTCATAAACGATCAAACAAAGCCATAATCTAATATCATGGCATTCTAGCCTAGATCTTGATAAATTCTATCATGGTAATTCCACCTATAGCAATTCTAGCAATATTCATTTTATGTATCATCATAGCATTTCTAGCCTAAAACATGATTCTCATGGCTTATTCTAGCCTATGCGTGGCATTCATGGCATATTCCAGCCTAATTTAAACATCTAACATCAATCATGCCATTCAAGGGCAAAACGATAATTCTTACCTATTCTATGCTATTTCCTAGCATTCATCAAGGAAAATAAGTTTTTCTATCATGATTCAAATCATGTGCTCTTAAGCATGATTTTAGACATGTTCTCTTGGTCATGATTCTAAGCATTCTCAAATAAAGTAAATTCCTACGCATGATTCTAAAAAAGGAAAGTTTGTTGACTTACATTGACATGCTTATCCATCTTGCAAAATAAATTGGGTTAGAATAATTCATAATAACCTTAATCATGCTCTTAAGCATAAAAATAAAACTATAGACATGCTTTTTCTGAGCAAGAAAAATAAAAGAGAAAATAAGAGGGAGGAGAGAATTCTACTCTCAAGACGTACCCTTTACGAGTTTAGAGTAATAGAACGCCTAAAAAAACTATACTAAAAAAGACTTCTCAAATTCTTGAGCATTCTTTGAGAGGGAGAGGAGATGATTGTATTCAACAATTGGTGTGCATTGCATAGTGAGAGGAGGGAGGTTTATATAGGAGAGGGGGTGCAAACGAAAAAGAAAGTTTTTCAAGCTAACTTTGGAAAATAACCCAACAAAGGCTGAGCGGCCATCTCCAGACAACCAGGCAACCATTTGATGGACTCCCAGCCATCGGCCAATAGTCCGGTGGCTGTCAGATGGCAGGCAGCTGTCTTGGATAGCTAGGCAGTTGTCTGATGGGCGGTCGACCAATTTCCTTATGGTCCCTTCCTTTTTGACCGTCCTTCATGCAGTCCCTTCAAACCTTTGCTCCTTCGATCACGTGTGGCTTTTGGAATTCAACTCCAATTTGTAATCTGTAAATTTCTATGAAAACTAGACATCCATAGCTTCATAACGGTATATGATTTATCATCAGATTTCTCCCGGATTAATTTCTGTTGATTTTTCAAAGTCATGTATCAGTTTTCCAAACTCTTCACCAACTTCTTTTCACCCTTCTCTTCCTGACCCTCAAGGACATTTTGGTCATTTTTTTGCTCAACATTCATCTTCATTCTTTCATCGAGCCTAAAAAATTTAGTGTCTACACATGGCTTTCTAAATGTCATGGTAACCTTAACTCATGACACATGTCCACATTTTGTTCTTATGGGTAACTTGACATGTGGCATCCACTCATGGTTCCATGGCGTTTAAGTTGATGTTATTCTAATCATGGAGAATTTACATCCATAGACATGCATTTCAACATAGGTTTTGAATATTCATTTTATTAAAAATTTCTAGAGTTGTCTACATGGGCTTGAGTCTCAAGGGTCCATTGGTGTAGGCTTCTTCGAGCGAGAGATCTCCCGTTAGGTCGATCTCTTTTAATACCAATTCTATAGTACATGCTCAAAGGTGGTGACACCAAAATGAGTTGTGTAGGGGTCGAATGGAGCCAAAGACTTCTCATGCCAATGCCAAGTCAATCTCTTTTTAAGCAGTTTGTGCTCATTGTGTGCAAAAGTGTAGTGATACAAGGACTCAAAATGTCAACATGAGCCATTAGAATTTGGTTTCCTAATAGGAATCAATTTCTCTTTTCCCTAGTGGAGTCGCCACTATGAATGGGGCTTTTATCCTGCTAGAGCATTTACGACCACGATACTGTGTCAAAGCCTCTTTTAAGACTTAAGGGAACACAAATTAGCCATGGACATATCTAGAGAAATAGAGTCATCACCTGATTATTCAATTGGGAATGAATAATGGTAATTTAATCCCTCGCTTCAAGACCTAAACTACCCTCATCCCTTGAGAGATGGATTCAGGAAGCTAGGTACAAGTCATTTGATCTGCCCGAATATAAATCCAACCTCTATTAGGATATACCAAATAAAAATACCTCATATTGGCATGCAGTCCACCTAAGTTGTTCAATTTACACACATTTCAGTTTTCATCTTTATAAAGCATGTGAGGTGATTATTCAATCAAATAACAGTTACAAATTCATCCATAGAAAGAGGGAGGAGAATAGATTATATTTCCTTTTAAACATGGAGGATAAGGGAGAGGATTACATTGCTCTTTAACAAATAAATTAAATTCTACTTTAACACTTCAAATATAGCATTCATTCATTCACATAAATCATACATTCAAATATCAAATATAAATAGTCAATTCGAGACTCAATAGATAATGAATTCCTTACCACCATATATGAGTCTAATCAATGTCTATTAAGCCTCTTCAAGCATATACTTATACATCTATTTATTATAAGTAATGGTCCCTCAAAATCAATGTGAGTCCACCATCACTTCATGGCATCATCCTGATCATGCTTCTAATCATAGTATATTCATATATTCATTTATATCAAAATACAAAGCCATAATATAGAATCATGGCATCCTAGCCTAGATTTTATAATTCTATCATGGCATTCTACCCATTGCTATTCTAGCATAATTCACATTAATTCATAAGGGATCATGGCATTTCTAACCTAATTCAAACAATCGAAAACAATCAAAATCAAACAAGGCTATTCTAGCCCAATTCAATCATTTAGGCGGCAATATAGTAATTCTTACCTATTCTATGCTATTTCCTAGCATGCTTCAAAGAAATTATAAATTTTTCTTGCAAGATTTTAATCATGGGCTCTTAAGTATGATTCTAAGCATTCGCAAAGAAATTAAAATTCCTAAACATTATTATAATAAAGAAAGGATAGTGGACTTACTCGACACAATTATCCATCTCACAAAATAAATAAGGGTTATAATAATTTATAATAATCCTAGCATGCTCCTAAACATTAAAAAAACCCTAATCATGCTTAATTCTATGCAAAAAATAAATAATAACGTAAAAGGGAGAAGAGAGGACCACTGTCAAGACGTACCTTTTCCGGGTTTAAAGTAATAGAATGCCTCAAAGTCTTTGAATTGGAAAAGACTTGTCGAACTCTTGAGCTTGTCTTTAAGAGGGAGAAGACATTACTATATTCAATAATTGGTGTGTCTTGGGAGGTGAGCCAAGAGGGGTTTATATAGGTGAGGGCTGGATTTTTAAAAAGGAAGTAAAGAAACAAAAAAGGAAGGTCAAAATCAAAATTTTGCAAATTTAGGGGACCAACAAACGAGCAACTATAGGAAATCATTGAGCGACTTTTAGATAGTCAAGTAGTTGTTACTCGACAATCGGGCAGTTGTTTGACCATCGGGTGGCTGTTGGTCAATAGCCGGGCGGCTATTCTCCCTTTGGCCTTTCTTATTTTGGCACTTGGCTATGTAGTCCCTTATAACCTTTGTTTGTTTGAACGCACATAAATTTCCAAGTTCAACTTTAATTTGTGATCCATAAATTTCTATAAAACTAGACATCTCTAGCTTCGCAACAGTATATGATTCATCATTAGATTCCTCTTGGATTAATTTTTGTGATTTTTTAAATTCACATGTCAATTTTGAAAACCTTTCATCAATTCCTTCTCACCTTTCCTTTCTTGATTATTTTATCATCGAGCCTAAAAAATTCAGTGTCTACAATACGTAATTGTGAAAGAAAATTATATAGATAAGCATAACTATACTTACCAATGAAAGATCCACTAGCAAAACATGTGGAGAAGGGGCACAATGAATACCTATCTTCCTAGATATTCTATCACAAATGACATCTGGAAAAGAAACGGAATAACATGACCAATCATAGTTGGAGACTTAATTGATGTCGTATTTTTACCTAAAGACTGCCTGCCCTACTCGTAAAGAAATTTTTTTAAAGTTTTGTCAATTTTACCTGCACTACAAATAAAGCTTGTGCTTGATAAGATATTTAACAAAGATAGTGGTCACCTTACAAAACTATCCAGTGAGTGATGCAATTAGGGATAATTCCTTCTCATCAACCTCTCTTGTTCTATACGGAGTCCAATAATAACTAAAATACCTGGCAAGTTGCTTTTGAATGTTGATGCTTATATTTTCTTAATATTGTTCTTTTAGAGATAGAGTTGTTCTCTAATCAATAAACATCGAGACACATAATTATTTACCTTAAGAAGTACTTTGATTAATTTCCTTGGGACCATATCGCCATAAAGATCAAGCTGTTAATATCTAACTTGCTACAAGTTAAACATTATCCCTTTCAATTGTTTCGAAGCATGAAGCATTGTCCATCAGTAGTGCTACTATCTTTCAATAAACCTTGCACATTTACAAGTAAAAATATAAAACTTGAGTAACAATTCTGCTTCCAATTTGATACATATTAGAAACCAATAAATTTACTTTTTAATATGCTCTGAGAATGTCAATATAAGAGATAATTATTTTTGTGGTCAAGGAGAACTTACATAGAATGGAATGTAAGGACGCCTCCTATTACAGGGCCAACATTGAAGCCTATGTACCCTGCCATTGCACCCTGAATGGCACTATGAGCAAGAAGTGCACTATAAACATTATCATGCTCATAGGATTTAGCAAGGCAAGCAAACAATTCAATTATTGCATCATCTCTATTAAAGACTTGACATATATTAATGTGAGGCTTTAGTCAATTTTCCTACTAGAAGAGAAAGTTGCAGTACAAAAGTCGGACATCACATGAGGAATATTGGAGATGTCATTCTCAATGGTCTCAAGAATTCTAGCCATTCTAACTTTAGGCCACGCCTTCTAATTTCCTACAAGAAAAAGAAGCCATTGTTGAAATAAACTACGATTAATCATTTCAACCATAAAACCCTTCATCAACTATCCACTCAGAAAGAAAGGAAGATTATATTCCAGTTATACTCTAGTCATATGCATAATTAATCAACAATCAATCAAGCCCTAAGTGGATGGAACACTGTGGATTAGATTATGAAGCATCAATAATCGATCAAGCTACCAGGAGATGCAAATCAAGTAGAGGTGGTCTTTAAGCCTCCAAGAGGCACAAATCGATCGGAGGTGGTCCTCAAACCGTCAAGAGACATAAATCAATCAAAGGTGGTCTTCAAGCTACCAAAAGGCATAAATCGACCAGAGGTAGCCCTCAAGTTGTTAAGAGGCATAGATCTATCGGAGGAGGTCATTAAGCTGCCAAGAGGCACAATTTGACTAGAAGAGGTCTCCAAAAGGCCAATGTTCCCATCTAATTAGAAGTATTAAACACAAGGAAAACAGAAATGAACTCAAAATGCATCATTTAATCAAAATCAAATCACCAAGGCAAAGAATTAGTGTTAGGCACCATCAATCCTCTAGAATAAAGGTAATTAGTTAATAATAGAGCTTACAAAACCCATCAAATAAAGCACAAGCAATATCATTAAAAACCTAAAACAAGATACAAGGAAGAGAGTGGAGAGAGAAACTAGTTTCCAAGCTACAATGAGAGCTCCAATCCCTTGTAGATCCTCAATGTCCCTTGAATCTTCTTGTATTCATCATGTTTTTGCCTATAATTTTGGCCTGCCAGTGTGTCTATAATCTCTTTAAGGCCTTTCTACTCGAAACCCTAGTGTTAGGGCCCTTTTTATACCCCAAAATAAAGTTAGGAAGGTGCTTAACTTGTCATTTGTGGTTGGGGCAACCTAGCAACCCACTAGAGCACCAAGTCATCACCCAATGGTAGTTGGGCAGGCTAGTAGCCCACTGGGGTGCCATTTGCTCCACTACAACCTTGTGTAGTCTAGTCCTACGTCACCTACACTCCTTTTATCATAACTTTTCATAGAAAACTATGATTTATAGACCATAAGACTACCCAGAATCTAGACTTCTAGAGCTTTTCAATGGTGTATAATGTGATCTAGTTCATTGTAGATTGGTATTGTTAATTCAGAGAAGTTGGTTGTCTAGTATATATGCAAAATGACTGGTTTTGCTCTAAGCATCTTGTGTGCTACTTTTTCGTATCCTACACTTCACAAATTTAATCTTATTATTCCTTTACAAGAACATACCAACACTTTGTTATTCTACAAACATAATAAAACACACATGAATGGCATGAAAAATGCTCAAACGTCAACAAAATGTAAGCTTGGAGTACTACAAAAATGCAACGCATCATATAGTCAAACCAAAGTGGTAAATAGAACCTTAAAGATGTGCCCATGATGTTTCATTAGCTAGCTCTTAAGCAAAGCATTGTTCTACACGGCTTACATGGGAAAAATTTAGTTATAACACAAGCTATAGCACTCTTCCATCAAAAGCATGCCCTTTGAAGTGGTATATGGGAGAGCATCTCTTTGTCTAATATCTTATGTTCTTGGTAAAACTAAAGTGGCAGTGGTAGAAGAGGAGCTTTAAAATCATGATAGGGCTGTCAAAATTGCTCAAGATATTAATATAAAAAAGGCACAAGCTTACATGAAGAATGTATATGAATTAAAGCACCAAGAGAGGGAATTCTTGGTAGGTGATTAGGTTCATCTTAAACTTCAACCATATCGACAATTGTCTCTAGCTATTAGGAAAAATTAGAAAATTTCTTTAAGTTTTATAGCGCATGCAATGTGATTGAATAAATGGGTAAGGTTGTTTACAAGCTAGAATTGCCTAATGCCTCTAAAATACATTCGGGCCCCATGTGTCTTTACTAAAGAACAAAATTGGTAGCCAATCAGTTCAATCTCAATTGGGTATTGTAACTGAAAAAATAATTATTTTTGCTCCACAAGCAGTTTTGATTCATTGGCAAGGGTTATCTCTAGTAGAGGTAACTTGGGAAGATTGAGAATATATCTTAAAGCAGTTCCCAGATATTAGCCTTGAGGACAAGGCTAAAATTTAACAAGAACATAGCTAATACAAGTCATAAATCAACTAGGTTTTTTTTTTCTTTGAATTAGTTTTTAACAAGTTATCAAGTCTCTAAATTTGTTTACAATAAGTCAAACAAGTCTTCATATTAGTTTTGAGTTAGTTAGTAGTTCATTAGTTTAGTCATATCTTTGTTAAGTTAGTTCCTATTTTTCTGCTTTTTTTCTTTGAACAAATTATAAAGTCTCTACTAAAAATTGGAATGAAATAAATGCAAGGAGACCATTCAGACTTTAATAAACATTTTTACTGTATTTAGAAGGAGCTTGCTCCCTTGAATGAGCTAGGAATAGTTTCACTTCTTCCCTTTAAAAATAGATAGAGCAAAATCTAATCTACCAAACACTCTTTACACACCCCAATTTTTGTAAAAACCAAATTACTAAATCACTCATGAATATAATTACTATTATGGACATAATAGAATAATTTTTTTAAATAAAATAATAAAAGACATAATTTTATAAGAATAAAGTTACTCTTTACATGAAATTATTATTTTCTACGCCATAATTTCTTTAACCCAAATTTTTTTGCCCATGACGCCGCACCTTTTAAGCTTCAAATACATATATTAAGTCATTATTATGAATGCATAATATTTGTGAGGCAAATTGACCAATATTTAAATTACATATTTTATTTTTAAAAATTAATTTTAAAGTAAATAGTAAATACCTGAGAATAACTCCTTCTGTGCTTTTCCTTTTACAATCCTAAAAGTTAAAACAAAGCAAAACTTATGTTAGAAGATAAAGCACGCTTCAAAGAACAAAGAAAATTGATAAAGATGACTTTGACTTCAATTCAAAAGATGGTGTGTTGTATTTATTGAAATATATAGAAACATACAAGCTCATGTGGTTTCTACACTTGGCGGCATCAATTGAAACTACCCGTCCTGACTACCCCTACTCCAAGCACTCCTAAGAAAGTGATAACCATAACAAGTCTTACTACTCATTGGCTCATCACACCTCCCTTATGCATTTTCACATTAAAGAATATTGAAACACTGTGTAACTGAAAAACTAATAGAGTTTCCCCTATTTTTCTGACTTAACCACCCTATAATTATTTATAGAACACTTCTAATAAAAATTTCACAACTCAACTACTACTAAGAGTTCTTGTTTTTTTCTCATTAACAAACTATCAGAAAACAACCACATCATTGGGTCTCAGACCTCTCTATAATATTGTAACAAAAATATGGTATGATACATCACGGTCAGTGGGTCTTGGACCCTCCATAACATAGTAGCCAAAATAATATAATATCTCACTAGTATATTATATACGTACTGGACCTACCAACATGCTTACAAAATATAGAATAAATAATATATGCATATAATCATGTGATGCAAAAATGATATGTTTCTTTGTGGATTCGTCATATGGCTAACCTTGCGAAGTTAGACACACGAAAGCCTGCGATGACCTGGGGAGAGAAACTAGAAAAATATAGGAAAAGAGTGAGGCAAATCTCATTGAGTGGCTATAGCTTTGATAATAAAAAATTTCCAAACATTTAAAACATATACCGTTCATAATCATAAAATGCCATACTGATAATAAATCATGTTGATATTGATATGATTTTCCAAGAAACATAAGTGACTATGATTTAATATAAAATTTATCGTACTAGAAAAACAACACCAAACTAGTACCCACTGGATTTTCTGCTCACACCTAGTGGAATATTAGTCATACTCGATAGGCTAATCACACCTGGTGGAATATCATCAACATGTAGTTAGGGTAATCACACCTGATGAAATATCATCAACACCCAAGTAGGCATAACTACTATCATATGTATGCATAGAGTAAATCTGTATACTGGTGGTGATGAACACTTAAATATATATGCTTAATAAGAGTTTAGTTCATTATATTACATTAATAGTGTCATTAAATTCCTCAACTTAAGCATATTTGTAGTCTTTGCATCTTTAGAATTAACTTTCTCTTAATTTTGGTTTTGTTATAGGTTTGGTAAAATACACATAACTTTCTATTTATAGAATAGAATAGTGCAAATCTTAATGTTTTGGAAAGCTGATGAAATTATCTAAAAGATTGTATTTCATAAGAATCATCAAATTCGGGCTCTTAGTAGACCAAAAATGGGCTTGAAATGAACCCATTTGTAGTTTCAGCCTAGCCTGACCATGCCTCAGTATTTTAACCATATCTCTCAAGATACGTATCTAAATCGTATGAATCAAGATGTTCTAGAAAGCTGAGAGAAATATATATGACTTTCATGAAGACATGTGATTAAAATTCTGAATAATTCAATGTCAAAATTGGGGGTCAAAGTCGGTTCACCTAATTACCCCAATTGTCAAAGTTAGAGCATCTAATATTTGACAATTATTCCTTTGTAATTTGACAAGTTTGCCCCTGAATGTATCTATAAATAGAGGTGCCTTGTGACCCATTGGGGCATCTTGGCCTTGGCTGGGATCTCTTGTTATTGTGATTTTCTCCCTTGTGTTTTAATGTTATTAATGAATTTTCTTTTTCTTACAATTTGTTTTCCTTCTTTTATAATGTCTTGCTAAATTATCTCTACCTCTTCGATAAACTACAAATAGGCTCGCCATATCGCTTACGAGACCGTCTGTCTCAAATAGCAGGATCAAGAATAGAAGCCTGGACGATCACCCAGTCCTTGTGTTGGTCATCTGCCTTAAAATTAGGATCATGGAACAGATTCCTCTTGATGGTTCAATGTGGCCAAGAATCCCCTACACTCTATAGATAACGAGCAAACAGTCTCCCTAGACCGAAAGCAATCAGTGAATCTATGATCCTCTACTTAAGTCCATATTGCCGACGTAGTCTAGTAGGATCATAGAATGAACTATGGGTAAAACCTACCAAAGGCACACACGCAATACAGGGTCTGACTATTACATGCTCCAACCTCCAACGTGGATAGTGCCAACGAGTCCAAGTATCCAAAATAACGCGAAGTTAGTCGATCCAAGAGGTACATCTCTCAAGTCTCCACCTCGTATGAAGGCAGGGGCTATAACGAAAAATATTCCCCTCAGGCGATGCTAGAATCAACAACCTATCTTCAAACCAAATCTTAAAAAAGAAAAGAAAAATAAGAAAAAGCCTACTAAGTAAAAAACCTAAAAAGCTTGCTTAGGCAAAAGTTAAGGTAAGCCTTCTAAGTTGAAAACCTGAAAGGGTAGTTTAGGCAAAATTTTAGGGTAGGAAAGGAATAAAGAAAAAGCCTACCGAGTTGAAAACCTGAATATGGTAGCTGTGGACACTAGATTTTTTAATCTTAATGATAAAATGGAGATGAATGTTAAGTGCAAAAAATGACCAAAATGCCCTTGGAAGTTGAAGAGGAAAGGGGTGAGAAGGAATTGGTAAAGGGACTAAAAAATTGACATATGACTTCAAAAAATCACAAACATTAATCCAAAAGAATTATGATGATGAATCACATACTATTGCGAAGGTACGGATGTCTAGTTTTCGAAAAAATTTACGGATCATGAATTGGAGTTGAAATCAAAAAGTTATGAGCGATCAAATGGATGAAAGGTCAAAAGGGACTACACTACAAAATTACAAAATAGGAAGGTTTGGAGTTAAAACAGCCACCCAGTTGTTTGCCAATAGCCACGTGGTTGTTGTCCATGTCCACTTATTTTTGGAAAATAACAATTAAAACCTTCCACATTTGATTTTTCTTTCCTTTTTTACTTGCACCCATCAACTATATGAACCCCTCTCCTCCTCACCTTTCAAAATACATCAAATTCATCTCTTCTACCTCATGACAACACACTTCAGAATTCAAGGAGAACTTTTGGGTATTTTATATTACTCTAAACCTGGAAAGGATACGTCTTGAGAGTAGTTTTCTCTTCTCCCTCATATTCTCTTATTTATTTTTCTTGCTTAGAATTAAGCATGTTTAGGATTCTTTATGCTTAGAATTAGCATGTTTAGGATTTATTTTGATGCTTAGAAGCATGATTAGGATTTATAGAATGGTTTAATTGTTTATTTGTTTTGCAAGGTGGAAATGTGTATTAAGGAAAGTCTGATTTCCTTTCTTTTATTAGAATCATGTTTAGGAGTTTATTTTCTTTTTGATCGTATTAGAATCATATTTAGGAGCACATGAATAGAATCATGCTAGGAGAACATATGATTGCTTTGAAGTATGCTAGGAAATAGCACAAAATAGGTAATAATTACCATATTGCCCGTTGAATGCTTTTATTGAGCTAGAATAGCCATATTTTATCATGATTGCTTGAAGTAAGCTAGAATATATCATGATAACCATGTTTAAGCTAGAAATGCCATGATTCCTTATAAATTGATATGAATTATGCTTGAATAGAAATAGATAGAATTACCGTGATAGAATTATCAATTTTAGATCGAAGTACCATGATTCTAGATTGTGGCTTTAGTTAGAATCTAATTGATTGATATGAGCACATGGATGAATATACCATGTTTAATTGTATGATGCCATAAAGTGGTGGTGGACTTGCATTGGTGGTAAGAGATCATCACTTAGAATAATTAAATGCATGTTAGAATAATGCCCTGAAAGAGGCTTGATGGACATTGAATATAATTACATATGATGGTAAGGAATTCATTATCTATTGAGTATCAAAGTGATTGTTTATATTTGATATTCGAATGTATGATTTCTTTTATGAATGTATGAAAAATTTTTGAAGCATTTAAAGTAGAATTTACTTTACTATTGAAGAACAATCAATTTAATCCTCTTCCCTTTCCCTTATTTTTGAAGGAAATGTAATCTATTGTCTTCCCTCTTTCTTTGAATGAATATACAATCGCTATAAATGAAATAAGCTTACATGTCTTAAAGAAGATAAAATGAACAATGTGTGTATAAAATGAATAATCCTAAGTGGATTGTATAACAATCTGAGATATTTTTATTTGCTCTAACCTAGTAGAGGCCGGATCTTGATCCAGGTATGTCGAATAGCTCATACCTAACTTTTCGAACCCATGTCTAAAAGGTATAGGTAGTTTAGGTCCTAAAGCGGAATATTGAATTGCCCCCATTCATTCTCAATTGAATAATTTTATCGCGACTCCTTCTCTAGACATGCCCATGGCTCGTTTGTGTTCACTTGAGTCTTAAAAAAGGCTTTGACATAGTGTCGCGATCGTAAGCGCTCTGACAGGATGAAAGCCCCATTCATAGCGGCTCAAGCAAAAGTTAGGAAAGAAAAAAGAAGAAGAAAAAGCCCGTTGAGTTGAAAATATGAAAAGAGTAGCTCAGGCCAAAGTTAGGGCAAGCTCGATAAGTTAAAAACCTAAAAGGGGACTAGGAAAAAATTAGAGCATAACTTAAAAAAAAAAAAAAGAGAAAAGAAAAAAAAAACCCGTTAAGTCAAAAACCTGAAAGGACGACTTAGGTAAAAATTAGGGTTAAATGAAGGTTACCTGGAGAAGTAGAAGACTGCCACTAAACCTTTGACTCGGATCAATCTAGACTTAATCCAGTCTAATCAATGTCTCAATTAGAATCCGGAGAACTTCTATGGAACTGGGCCTCATCTAAGGAATGATGGTCATAAGAGGTGGATCTCAGAGATCGTTTGGTGAAATCAATAGAAACTATGCAAGATGGTAAAACTAAAGAAGCGAAGCCAACTGGATGAGGTATTGTCCATCATTTCAAGCAGAGGAATGATCAAAGACAATGTCACTCTGCCACTTTTGGTGTGAATACCCATGGTAGAAATCACAAAGTTCAAGAAATTGACAAGGTCAGATATAGATGTTGTCTCAATAGTGGGCAGAATGATGCACTCAAAACTAGACGAGTGGCAACTGAGTATGGCGAATAATTCCTCGTACAGGGGGCAAAGCTCTTACTTGTTGAAGTGAAAGATGTGATCATAAGGATCCCAGAAAGTCATGCATTCCTTAAGAAAAGGAACGTCAAACTTTACATGTCAAAGGACTTTCAAATTGTAGAAATTGCTGGATTCAAGTCGCTTCTAGTCATCACTCTTCAGAAGCTTTAAGAGAGGCTAGAGGTTCTTAAGAGTGGCCTTAGATATGTTAGAAAATGTGAGAAGAGGCGTTGGAAGGTGTGAAGAGAAGTAGAAAAGAAAAAGAAACGACCGATAGCAATTGTCCTCACTTATCATCACCATTATCATCAACATCAATCGAAGAGGCAACAACCTAAGGTCGAAGATGCTCAACCTCTCACTTTAAACACTCGATTTGGTGGCAATCCGTTTAGGCCAAGCAAAGAGCATATAAATAAAAAAAGATTATTAAGATAAACATTTTTGTAGACATGAAACATAAAACCTTTTCTTGCAGGAAGCACGATCCAGAATAAAGCATGGTCCAGGAGTGATTGAGTTTTACAAAAATCAGAAGTTAGTATAAAATACTAGGGGTAGCCACAAAGGAAGAAGAACTAATACCTAGTTGAATTAAAGCAACATGATATAGAAGCAGGCCTTGATCAGACAGATTAGTCTTGAAGGAAGTAACACAATGTGCAAGCCAATTGAATAAAGAAATTTAGTCTCGAGCAGACCCAGATATGCTTATTGCCTAAATTAGGTAGCTCGGTCTTATGGAGATTCAATTTAAGAAGAACAATTTAAAGATTTACCTTAAAGAAGGCATCCACCTTAAAGAAGGAATGTCTCTTGAAGAATGCATTTACCATGAAGAAGGCATCGCCTTTGAAGAAAGAAGTTCACCATGAAAAAGAATTTGAAGTTTACCCTAAAGAAGGGATTTTGAAGAAGAAATTTGATGTTCATCTTGAAGAAAGAAATCTACCTCGAAGAGGAAAGGTCATCTTAAAGAAAGGATCTGAAAAAGAAGAAGGTTCGTTGTTAGATAGTTAGAAGGGTAAAAGATAAAAGGCCAAAAAAGAAAAGAGAAGAGATAAGAAAGAAAAAAAGAGAAAGAGAGAAGAAAGAGAGAAAAGAAAAAAAAGAAATAAGACAAAAAAGAAGCAAGCGAAAGAAGAGAGAAAAAGAAAAAAGAAGAAAAGACTCCACATCGACCTTAAAACACCAAGAGAATTTATGAAATATACTAGTAACAAGCACCTAGCCATGGCAATAGCTTAGAAACTCATAAGAAACAGAGATAAACATCAATCGATAGAATCCTTCAACCAATTCAAATGGAAGAATTCCTCCAAATACTAGAAAGCAGTTTGTTGAAGATTACACTGAATTAGATAAGAACTTTGAGTTAATTTGAAATCATCAAGAGATATTTGATATTTTGTCGAAATTTGCAAAGATAATGGAATTATCACCAATGCGTCCAAGAATCAACAGTATGATAAGAGTTCCCCAACGAATGGTCCTATAAAGGTAAAATTTGAATAGATAAACAGTAATGAATGTTAAAGCATAATGAATCAAGAATTTTCCCTAGCGGACTAGAAGAAATCAAGAATAGAAGCAAGAATGCTCGAAAGAAGGGCATAAAACCTAATGAAAGTAAAGACTAAATAGATCAAAGAAGAATGAAGAATACTCGAAAGAAGGGCATGAATCCCAACGAATATAGTGTATGAAGAGATCAAAGAAGAATACTCAGCTAAAGGCATGAAGAATGAAAAGGTCTAAAGACCATGGAGCAATGCATAAAAGACGTTTTCCTGATGGGCATGCATTAGAAGAAACCTTAGGAAGTAGGTGCACTTAAGAGTGTTCCAAGCCCTTAGAGTAGACACAAGCCCTGAGAAGAGGTGCATTGAAAAGTGTTGAAAACCTTAAGAAGTAGGTGCACTTAAGAGTGTTTTAAGCCCTTAGAATTAGGCACGAGCTCTAAGAAGAGGCACACTGAAAAGTGTTGAAAAACATGAGAAGTAAATGCACTTAAGAGTGTTTTAAGCCATTAGAATAAGCATAAGCCCTAAGAAGAGGCACATTGAAGAGTGTTAAAAACTCTAAGAAGTTAGTGTACTTAAAAGTGTTTTAAGCCCTCAGAATAGGCATAAACCCTAAGAAGAGGCGCACTAAAGAGTGTTAATAAACCTTAGGAAGTAAGTGCACCGAAGAGTGTTGAAACACTACAAAGTAGGTGCACAGACGAGTGTTTTATCATAGTATGATAAGGATGCTTTCTAGCCCTCGAATGGGCACACCAGCCCTTGAGTGGGCACACCAGGCTTTGAATGGGCACACTAACCCTTGAATGGGCACATTAGCCCTGTGAAAGGGCATATCAGCCCTCGAGTCGGCATGTTAACCCTCAAATGGGCATATTAGCTCTTGAATGGGCATGCTAGCCCTTGAGTGGACACATTAGCCTTTAAGTGGGAATACCTTTTTGCATAATGGAATAGGAAAAAAGATGATGAGAAGTCTGATAGAATATGGATAAAGGCAAAGATGTCGAGATGAGAAGAGAAAATATGAAGCAAGATTACTTTGTCAATTTTTGTGTCTCACAAACTTCTCCAAAGTAGGGGGCAAGCTATAGACACTAGATTTTTTTAGGCTCGATCATGCAGTGAATATGAATGTTGAGTAATAAAAATGACCGAAAAGCCTTTATAAGCAAAAGGAAGAAAGGATCAACCAAGAGTCTAAAAAACTAACACATGACTTCAAAAAATCACAAAATCAATCCAAGAGGAATTTGTTGATGAATCATATACGTTTGTGAAGTTACGGATGTCTAATTTTTATAGAAATTTATGGATCACATATCGATGTTGAACTTGAAAAGTTATGCATGATCGAACAGATACAACTCAAAAGGGACTACACTGAAAAGTTACAAAATAAGAAGATCCGATGGGCAACAACTGGTCAACTGTATAGCTGACCGGTTGTCAGAGTGCTAGCCAGTGGTCTAGCAATAGTCAGCCAGCTGTTTTTCGCGTATATTTAGAAAATTTCAATTGAAACCTTCCCTTTTTATTTTTTCATTCATTTTCCCCTCTTCAAGACATGCTTGAGAATTCAAGAAGTCTTTTCTAGTTTAATATTTTTCGAACATCTTATATTGCTCTAAACCCAGAAAGGATATGTCCTGAGATTAGTTCTCTCTTCTCCCTCCTTATTTCTTCTTTGTTTAGAATAAGTATGTTTAGGCTTGTTTATGCTTAGAATAAGCATGTTTAGGTTTTTTTTTTAATGCTCAAAAGCATGTTTAGGGATTTTATAAATTGTTTAACGCTTTGTTTGTTTTGAGAGGTGGAAATACGTGTAGAGGTAAGTCTACTTTCTTTTCTTTATTAGAATCATGATTAGGAATTTACTTCTTCGTGAATGCTTAGAATCATGCATAGGAGCACATGTCTAGAATCATGCTTAAGAACACATGAATAGAATCATCCTAGGAAAACTTATGATTTCTTTGAAGTATGCTAGGAAATAGCATAAAAAATTTATTAATTACCTCAATTGCCCTATGAATGCTTGGATTGAGCTATAATAGTTTTGCTTGATTTTAATTGTTTGAATTAGGTTAGAAATGCCATGCTTAGGTATAGACACTAGATTTTTTAGTTTGGTGATAAAATAAAGATGATTATTGAGCAATAGAAATGATTAAAATGCCCTTGGAAGCCAAGCGAAGAAAGGTGAGAACGAATCAATCATGAGTCTCAAAAACTAACACATGACTTAAAAAAATCACAGAAATTAATCTAAGAGAAATTTGGTGATAAATCATACACCGTTACAAAGCCATTGATGTCTAGTTATTATAGAATTTTTAGATCACAAATCAGAGTTGAACTTGAAGAGTTATGTGTGATCAAGTGGACGAAGATCAGAAGGGACTACATTGAGAAAAAGCAAAATTGAAGGATCTGATGGGCAACAATCAACCAGGTATCTACTAACAGTCGACGAACTGTCAGAGTGCTGGCCGGTGGTCTTCCAACAGTCGATGGCTATTGTCCATGTATATTTGAAAATTTTCAATTGAAAACTTCCTTTTTTGTTTTTTTCATTCCTTTTTCAACTTCAGCCCCCCACCTCACGTTCCAACACACATCAAATTGACCTCTTCTCCCTCTTGAAGACATGCTTAAGAATTCAAGAATCCTTTCTAATCTAAATTTTTTTTGGGCGTTTTATATTATTCTAAACCCGGAAAGGGTACGTATTGAGAATAGTTCTCTCTTCTCTCTCTTAATTTCTTCTTTATTTTTCTTGCTTTAGAATAAGCATGTTTAGGCTTTATTTTTATGGTTAGAGGCATGTTTAGGTTATTATGAATTGTTCTAACCCTTGTTTGTTTTGTGAGATGGAGATGCGTGTCAAGGTAAGCCCTTTTTCCCTCATTTATCTAGAAACATGATTATGAGTTTAATTTCTTTGCAAATGCTTATAATCATGCTTAGGAGCACATGTTTAGAATCATGCTTAAGCGCACATTATTAGAATCATGCTTGGAAGACTTCTAATTGCTTTGACATATGCTAGAAAATAGAATATAATAGGTGTGAATTACCTTAATTGCCCTTTGAATGCTTGATCAGGCTAGAATAGCCATATTTTACAATGACTGCTCAAAGTAAGCTACAATATGTCATGATAACCATATTTAAGCTAGATGCCATGATTCCTTATAAATGGATATGAATTATGCTAGAATCGCAATAGGTAGAATTACCATGATAGAATTATCAAATTTAGGTCGAAGTGCCATGATTCTATATTATGGCTTTAGTTAGAATTCTAATTGATTGATTTGAACACATGGATGAATATACCATGTTTAATTGCATGATGCCATGAAGTGATGGTGGACTCACGTTGGTGGCGAGGGACCATCATTTAGAGTAATTGAATGCATGTTTGAATAATGCCATGAAAGAGGCTTGATAGATATTGAATAGACTCATATGGTGGTGAGGAATTCATTATCTATTGAGTCTCGAATTGATTATTTATATTTGATATTTGAATGTATGACTTATGTGAATGAATGAATGCTACATTTGAAGTGCATAAAAGTAAAATTTACTTTACTGTTGAAGAACAACAAATGTAATCCTGTCCCCTATTCCCTGTGTTTAAAAAGGAAATGTAACTCTATTCTCCTCTCTTTTTTCTTTGTTTGAGTATACAACTGCAGGAAACGAAATCATCTTATATGTCCATAAAACAAACAACCCTAAGTGGGCTGTACAATAACATGAGTTATTCTTATTTGGTATACCCTAGTGGAGGCCAAATTTTGATTCGAGCAAGGCAAATGACTCGTACCTAACTTCCTAAACCCATGTCTAAAGGGATATGGGTAGTTTAAGTCTTGAAGCAAGAGATCGGATGCCCCCATTCATTCCCAATTAAACAATTGGTGGTGACTCCATTTCTCTTGACATGCCCAGGGCTTGTTGGTGTTCTCTTGAGTCTCAAAAGAGGCTTTGACACAAGGTCACAGTCGTAAATGCTCTGGTGGGACAAAAGCCTCGTCCGCAGTGACGAATCCACTAGGGATAAGAGAAGTTGATTTCGGATAGGATACCAAATTCTAATACCTCATGTTGATATTTTGGGTCCTTGCATCACTACACTTTGCACACAATGAGCATGAATTACCATAACTAGCTGTGTGGCATTGGCATGAGAAGTCTTTAGCTCCATTCAACCTTTGGACGACTCATGTTAGTGTCACCACCTTTGAGCATGTATCATTGATTTGGTATAAAAAAAGACCGGCCTAAGGGGGCATCTCTCGCTCGAAGGAGCCCAAACCATTGGACCCTTGAGACTTAAGTCCATATAGATGAGTCTAGAGATTTCCAATAGGATGAATGTCCAAAATCTATGTTGAAATGCATGTCTATGGATGTAAACTTCCCATGATTAGAATAACATTAAATTTAAACCTCATGAAACCATGAATAAGTGCCACATGTCAAGTCACTCATAGGAGCAAAATGGGGACATATGTCATGAGTTAAGGTTATCATTACGTTTAGAAGCCATGCTATGATAATCATATAGAATCCAATGTCAACTCGGATGTTAGAATTAGGTGAGGGAATCTCGCATTTCCACATCCGATGATAATGACTTGGTAATGAAGCCAAAAATCTTAGGAAAAGAGACTCGACCTCATATGTGTGGGAGAGATAAGATTGGAAGGCTGAAAGAATGCCTATGCCCTTATATGAGCATGCATCATATCATGCATACACACTTGCATGCATGCATGGTATTAACACCTTTGTTTTACAACCATCATAGCTTAGGTTAGATGAGATTCATAAACACTAAATTTTAAAGGCTTGATGATTAAATGAAGATAAATGCCAAGTGATAAAAATGACTAAAATGCCCTTGGAAAGTAAGAAAAGAAAGGTGAGAAGGAATCGATAAAATGTCTCAAAAACTAAGATGTGACTTCAAAAAAGCACAGAAATTAATCTAGACAAAATTTGCTGATAACTCATATATCATTGCTAAGCTACGAATGTCTATTTTTCATAGAAATTTATGGATCACAAATCAAAAATTAACTTGAAAAGTTGTGCATGGTTGAACAGACGAAGATTAGAAGGGACTACTGTAAAGTGCCAAAATAGAAATGACCGAAAGGAGAAAAGCGGCCCAGCTGTTGACCAACAGCTGCTTGGTGGTCAAACAGCCACTTGATTGCTGACTGATAGCTGCCCAGTTGTATGGCAGTTGTCCGGCTATTTGCCAACAGCCGTAGGTCCCCTAATTTTGGAATATTTCCATTCCAACCTTCCTTTTTTGTTTCTTTACTTCCTTTTTCAGCTCCAACCCTCACCTATATAAACCCCCCCTTTGGCTCACTTTTCATGACACACCAATTATTGGATATAATCATCTTTTCTCCCTCTTGAAGACACTCTGTAGAAATCGAGAAGTCTTTTCCAGTTTAAAGCTTTTTCGGGTGTTTTATGTTGCTCTAAACCTACAAAGGGTACGTCCTGAGAGTAGATTTTTCTTCTCCCTCCTATTTTCTTTTTATTTTTCTTGCTTATAATTAAGCATGATTAGGGTTTATTTTAATACTTAGAAGTGTGTTCAGAGTTTTATGAATTGTTTAACCCCTTTTGCTTGTTTTGCGAGATGGATAAGCATGTCAAGATACGTCCGCTATCTCTTCTTTATTAGAATCATGTTTAGGAATTTAATTTCCTTTGCAAATGCTTAGAATCATGCTTAGGAGCACATGCTTAGTATCATGATAGGAAATAGCATAGAATAGGTTAGAATTATCACATTGCCCCTTTGAATGCTTGGATTGGGCTAGAATAACCTTGTTTGATTTTGATAGTTTGACTTAGGCTAAAATATACCATGATAACCATGTTTAGGCTAGGAATGTCATAATTTAATATGAATTATGTTAGAATAGTAATCGGTAGAATTACCATGATAGAATTATCAAATCTAGGTTACAACGCCATGATACTAGATTATGGCTTTGTATTGAATTAATTGATTTATGAATATAAGCATTTATGAATGTGCAATGTTTAGAGGTATAATTGAATAATTGTATGATACCATACAGCGATGGTGGACTCACAATGATGGTGAGGGACCATCACTTATAAAATAATTGAATGTGTGAATATGCATGTAAGAGGCTTTAAATATATAACTTCTTCTTAGGAGAATATGGGGCCTTTGCGAAAGTAAGATCATGCATCTTCAATACCTGTATTACACTTAAGGTGGTCAAGTGATGATGCTAAATCCTCAGCCAATTGGAGACGCATGATAGATCTATATCTATTAGCAGGCATTGTACTGGTGCAACTTGTTTGTTACAGACTGCTAGCTTCAATGGCCGTTAGGCAATTTGCAAGTTTTTGTTCTTGGGTTTTATATTTCTTCTCAACCTTGTAAAATAGGAGTAAAGAGAATGAAGTCAATGAAGCTGCCATAGAAATTGAAGAAGCTCTCTTTCTCTCTCTAGCTCTGTCTTTTATTATTTAGATTTTTTAATGTCAGATACTATACCTTAGCACCTGGGTTTCTGAAATTATATGATGTTTTGAAATTTTTTATCCTCATTCATTTGTTTTTTTTATCATATCTGGTCCCTACCAAATTGATGAATGGTTGAGCAAGTGATATTTCAATTTCAAAAGTACATACATCATAGCAGGCTCAAGCCTCAAGCTTATTCTCCTACGTAGAAAGGATACTTTTATTAAGGAAGAATTCGATCATTTGTATTCTGCATAACTTATTGCCATAGCTGTTGCACTCAGATTGACATAATATTATGGCAGGGTGAAACAAGCGCTAAACGCCAGTTGTATTATTTCTTAAATCCTAGAAGTGACTCATTTATGGAAAGGAATACGAATGGTGGGGATGACATAAAGATTCTCTTTCTTCCTAGCTGTCATTTTATAAATCTCGGTCATATCGATATCCTCTAGTTTGATCCCATTGGCAAGTTTCCAGTCAAAGTGGTAGAGCAGTTGGGCAAGTGCAAGTTCCATGTTAGAACTGGCAAATGATATGCCTGGACAAATCCTCCTACCAGCACCAAATGGAATCAATTCGAAGTGTTTCCCTTTGAAGTCCATGGCGGAACCTTCAAAACGCTCAGGTGTAAAGCTGAGAGGATCTTCCCAGATTTCTGAATCTCTCCCCATTGCATAAGTATTGATAAGGATTTTTGCCTTGGGGGGTATTATGTATCCACCAATCTCACAGGTTTCCAGCGCTTCTCTTGCGACTAAAGCCACTGGAGGGTGCAATCTGAATGTTTCCTTGATAACTGATTTCAAGTACGTTAGCTTTTGAACGTCTGCCTCCTCAATTTTGGTCTTTCCATGGCATTCTTGTCGTACCTCTGCTTGTGCCTTCTCCATTACTCTTGGATTTTTTAGCAGCTCTGACATAACCCATTCTGTTGATGTTGCTGTTGTCTCAAATCCTGCCGAGAAAATTTCCTGAAAATTCGTACATGGAATTCGTGTTACACAACATGACATAAGCTTGTCTAGTAAAAGGTTAGTATACCCCCTTCAGGTTTTATGAAATCCCTTTCCACCTCAAAGTTTAAAAAATATATGAAAAACAAGCTTTGGTATTCTGATTAGTCATTTCAAATTTTAATACCATGGAATAATTAGTATTTTACAAAATTTGAACCCCGGGGGGTGGGGACGGGCCGCGCGGGGGGAGAGGAATTCATTTAAAAAAACCGGGAGGATGTAAATTTGTTTACCTTAATATTGAATGTGTTTGGCCTCACTATTGCACAACGACTTTTGAATTCTGCTACTAGTTACAATTATTTTAGTTTTTAGTAAACTCTTTCAAAACTGATTGTCTGACAATCTATTTTCATATTAGATTGTCAAAGTAGGTATATAGCAACTTTTGAAAATTGATTTTGAAAAGTTAAAATTTTAATGTATCAAAATTCTGAAATTGTTATTCTCAAATAATAAAAATCCAGAAATATCCTTCAATATTAAAAGTTTAAAATTAATTTAAATTAATTATTTAATAAATTAAAATTAAAATTATTTGAATAAATTGAAATTAAAATTTATTTCAAAACTACTTTTTTAAATTATTTTTCTCAAAAAGGAAATAGTGTCGGATTAACTGTCGTTGGCAGCCAGCTATCGTCAGTCAAGCGCCACCGGTGACACCGCCACCACCAAATAAGTTAACAAAGGGAGCCCTATCCATATCTGCCATCATCTCCTCCATTTACATTGGCTATTGAAGGGATCCAATGGTTGAAGTTACGGTGGCCGAAACTTTAATTGCTAGATCTCGTCAATAGCCACTATAAATGGAAGAGAGGATGGTGGATATGGAGATAGCATCCTCTAATTACTTCCTTGGAGGTAGCGGTGTTGTCTCACTCGCCAAGTTGGCAACAACAACTCCGATGACTCCATTTAATTTTCTATTTTAATTGATTTTTATTATTTTTAATAATAAATTAATAGATATATTTAATTATTTGTAATATTTAGAAAATAATTTAATTATTCTTATATTATATTTCAAATTTATTTAGATATTATAATAGTTACTTTGGTCCAAATTATGTATATTTTAGTAATTTTTAATGAAATTGGCATTTTGAAAATCAAATTTAACAAACACAGATCTATAGCTTTTAAATAGCACAACAATTTTGAAAAACTAATTTGCTAAACACCCTAAACTTTTTAATACAGCATAGCTAATAGCTAATTCTTCCTATAACATTTTTCTACAGTAATTTTTCACAATATAGCAGTCCCAAACACACCCAATATCTACGAAAAAAGGCTTATTTTGGTTTTTACTTGATTTTTTTTTTTCAAACATAATAGTTGTTTAGAAGGTATACTTTGCAAAAAATTTCCCTTAAATCTAAATAAAAATGTTAATAGAATAAATAAATTTCATTAAAATTAATAAATTATTTAAAAATTTTTGACATTATCATCAAAATATATATCATACATCGTTATTATATCTTATTTTTTAATGTATTCAATTAAATCAATGATTATGAAAATAATTGAAATGAAATCATTGACTGTGAAAATGATTGAAACTAGAAAAAAAATCATCTAGGCTAAATGAAAAATAAAATATAATATTTTAATCTCTTAATTAATGTTAAGATAAATTTGGTAGCCAAAATTTTATGGATAACCTTAACGCTTGTCCTAAGACTTTTTAAAGATCTTAAAATATGCCTCAAAGTACTTCCTAAGATCTTAAAAATTATATATTTTTATTAAAAAATTCATTAAATTATCTGCAAATTATATTTTTTGTTGTAAAAATTATTTAATATAATAAAATAATCAATTTAGCGCAAAGCAAGTCGGAGATACATAATTTTTAATGTCTTAACCTATGCCTTCAGATGTGCACATTAAGATTATCCCATTTTTATTTGCCTTTTACAATATCGAATCTTTCTCTATTTCTTATAGCCAAAAGTGAATTAATTTGTGAATAAATTTTTCTTGGTTTCTTTAACTGCCGAATAATAATATGTTCCATGCCCAAAAATCATTAGATTGATCAAAACTCGATATTTATAAAGATTAATAAATCAAAGGAATGAAATAGCGAAAATGTTCTTACCAGCGTGATACCTTTGACCTGATCCGTTGTGAGATGAAACTCGTTCTTATTAGCCGCTTCATAATTGAGAAGCGTGTCAAGAAGGTCCTTCTCTTCGTGTTTAGCATTTGCACTGACGGCGGCTTCTCTTTTCATCTTATGTTCAGTGATAATCTCTTCAAGGATCTTGTCAAACTTTTCCCGAATCTTCATCAGCGCAGTTTTCATCCCAGTGAGGGATGGAAGAAACTTAAGAGAAGGGTATAAATCAGCGATTAGAAAACCTCCACCCAGGTGCATTGCTTCATCAAGCAGTTTAATAAAATCATGTCGGTCTTTGCACTTCTTGCCAAATGCTGCCTGACAAACCACGTTGTTTGTCAGTGTGAAAAGCCTCTCGCTGAGATTTATGGTGCGTCCTTCGGATGAGGAAACGAATTCAACAAGATCCGAGACTTCCTCTTCTCGGATGGACCTGAAGGACTGGACACGCTTGGAACTCAACAGCTCCAACATAGATATCTTTCTCGTCTCTCTCCAGTAATCACTGTAGGGAGCATGCACAATGCTTGAGTTATCATAGGACAAGACCTCAACAGCATAAACTTTTGGCCTCTGCGCGAAGCTGCTCTCTTTTGTTTTTAACACTTCTTTGGCAACATCAGGTGATGAAATTACCACAGCGACGATTTGACCTAGCTGTAGTTTCATAACAGGACCGTATTGGTTGCATAATCTTGTGAGAACGTGATGTGGTAAACCACCGGATAACTTATGCAAGTTCCCTATAATAGGCAGGGGTTTTGGCCCTGGAGGAGCCTTGCCTTGAGCTTTGGAGCTCTTCCGGTGCCTAACAATGATAAAGAAGAAGAGAAGAGAAGTTAAGAGAACTGGAAAGGATGGCGAAAGGAGCATCTGCCATAGTGAAAAATCCATTGACATTGGTTAATTTGTGTTTGCTTGTTGTGGATGCTAGATGACCTAATGGGTGGTTGTAGTTATATAGCAAATTCCAGGATGTTAACAGAACGCAAAAAGATGGCATGCGCAGGTTAATCTACTTCCAAGTCAATGCATATGCAAGAAACAAATAGTAGAATATGCATCACAATACGTAAAACGTTTACCATATATATATATAACTGTGAAAAACGTGGGGCTTTATAAATTCAGTATTAGTGGACCTGCTTAGGTATGTACATTGAGTAGCACGGTATCTTCAGCCTCTGGTTACTAAATTTCTCAATCGTTATAGTAATTTAGACATGTCCATCACAATAATACGTAATTCATTTGAGCCAAAACTCAAAGTTAGCCCCGTGATATGTATTTTTTCTCCTCCCAGCTACCTAGCTGTGTACATCTCATGTGCTTCTCTTATGTTAGTACGGATATTTATAATTACACTGTGTAAAGTTGGTTAAGAGTTTGATTATGTTTAAATTAACTAGATGAATATCAATTTTTTAATGCAGAAGAAAGAGCGGCATATACAATTTTTTATTGTGATCATAAAATTTTCTGGATGTTAGATTCTGGTTGCACTGATGAATTTATCAATTTAAAGAATTAGCAGATCTGTTAGAGAGCATTCAAGTGCACAATCAAAACGCACCTAAAATGCAAAGATATTTTTGAGAAAAATTTCCTATATTACACATATAAATCTCATGTTATGATCGTTTCATCGAGTGGTGAACCCAGGATTGAATTTTTTGAGGGTCGACCAAGTCATTGAAAAATTTTATTATAAATTAATTTTAAGTAATATATTGATAAACTAAGTTATATATATAATTGAGAAAACAACAACAATATTATTCATCTTAATAACATATAAAGGATATATATATATAATAATTTATTAAAATTATATCAAAGTTATGGTACAAAAAGGAATCAGACAGTCAAATCTAAAAAATTATCTATAATTGTTTCTATCCTATATTTTTGTACACAATAAAAGAGTAGGTGACCTTTCTTTATATGAGTAATAATTATGACTTTAAGAAATCTATTGATATGAGAAATCTTTATTTAGATAGTAAATATCACTTTCCCATTTAATTAAACTTTAAAATAATAATTAGTTAACATACAATAAAACGAAAAAAGTATACGGATCTATTTATTAATATTAATTATATTCCTCGTATGAATGTAGTGTTAAAATCTGTCTTAAGCTCTATGTTTGGTTCATTTTTAAGGGAAGTGGGCCAGAACTAAAATGCATATACAATAGAAAATCATATGATACATAACATATAAAAATTAAATATTTTAAAAATTAAATAATTTTTTATTGATTTGAAGGAGCCCCGGCCCCTTGGTCAAAGCATGGTTCCACCTAATACCAGTCCAAGAACAATGAAATCACCTGTTGAAGGGAGCACAAATGCATGTGTTCGCTCTTTAAACACGAAACAAAGTTTTTTCAATTTTAATACAAAAAGCATTGTACTCACAAATCGGAATGCCGTGTCATGATGGAAAATTAAGTTGACTTTGCCAAGGAAACAATATTACTGTTAATAGTGAATGTCTACTAACATCGGGTATAAGCACTTTGGAATTCCCAAACTCATTACTGTTGGAAGTTTAAACAAAGCTTAAGAGTTTATTTATAATTTAAAGTCTAAATTAAAATAATATTAGAGTCTTAATTAGATTGGAAGACATGTTGTGGAAGGATTAATAATCCTAGTAAATTATGGACAATGATTAATTATTTAGTTATTTTAGAATTATTAGTATTTACGGTTTCAGTAGGAATAGGATTGAGTTTACTATATAAGTCTTTGTAATTTATCAATTTTATTAAGAAGAAGTAATAAAAAGTTGAGAATTGTTTAAGAGTCAATATATTCTTCTTCATTATATTCTTGTGTTGCATGATTGGTTGAATAATTATTCTCCAACAAAATAGTATCAGAGTAAGCCAAATTTCAATAAAGTGGTATCCGAGCTGGGTTGGAAAGGTCGTAGGAAGAGCAATATCAGAGCTAATTTGGAAGTGTATAAGAGGAGCAATCTCAGAGCTAGGCAAAATGTAAAGATCCAAGGAAGACCTGTGAGAGAAGCAGGCGTAAAGAAAGTTTGTAGAGCTAGGAAGAGCTTACCAAAGTTGGCAGAGCCAGTTAGAGCCTGTCAGAATTGTCAAGAAGGCAAAGTCAAGGAAACAAATCAAGATGAAAAAAGAACTTCCCATATGCGATGGAAACAAGCACAATTTTGAGCATTGGAGAACTCAAATACAAGCCGAGTTTGAGTACAGAGGCATGTGGGAAGTTGTAAATCAAGGTTTTGAAGTACCAGCAAATCAAGCAACGTTAACACAAGAACAAAAGGAAATTATATTAGAGATTTTGTTTATGAAGGCTTATGGAGTAAAATTTTTGCATAAAGATAAAACAAAGTTTGGGTATAACCATGGAGACATATGTGAAGACAAAAAAGGTTCGTCAAGAGATCAACAATGTTCAAGAAAAAGTTCTAAGTCATTGTTTGGTTATGCTTAGTTTAAGGGGGGTGTTGGAAGTTTAAACAAATCTTAAGAGTTTATTTAGAATTTAAAGTCTAAATTAAAATAAGATTAGAGTCCAAATTAGATTAGAAGATATGTTATGGAAGGATTAATAATCCTAGTAAATTATGGACAATGATTAATTATTTAGTTATTTTAGAATTATTAGTATTTATGGTTTGAGTAGCTAGGATTATGATTGAGTCTACTATATAAGTCTTTGTAATTTGTCAATTTTATTAAGAAGAAGTAAGAAAAAGTTGAGAAGTGTTCAAGAGTCAATATATTCATCTTCATTATATTATTGTGTTGCTTGATTGGTTGAGTATTTATTCTCTAACAAAATATTATCAGAGTATTACTGTCTATAGTCAATATCTGCTAACATCGGGTATAAGAACTTTGGAATTCCCAAACTCATTACTAACATTTCATGCTTTTTTATCTATTTAAAATAAAGTTTACGACATTGACACCAGTTGCATAGACTTCTTAGGCTTCCAGTCTAATATTTTACTTCGGAATTTCCCATGCCGGTTCTATAGCTTCTATTCACCTTGCGATAAAATCAACATTTACAGACTACAGATAACGAAAGCTTTGTCTTACAAGGATGATTAAGGCTATGTTTGGGAGCATGACAAAATGAGGGAATAGACTATTTTTTTCAATTCTGTCCTCTGCCCATTCATTTTTTAGGGAAGTGGGCTCCCTATAGTCCCATTTTTTCAAAACTCCAGAGACCTTACCACCACATTGGTCTCTCTAGGACTGGGACAAAGCAACCTCTTCCATTTTTTTTTATTTTTAAATTAAGTATATTAGTAATAGAATAATAATAATAATAATAAAGACAAGCAAATAAAATACTATTAATAATTATTAAAATAGAATAAATAAACCAATTATTGTGTTAGTCATAATATATTAAATAATTTACATTTAAAAGTAAATGATCTTCATAACTACAGTTAGTGTAAATAATAAAATAGTAAATAAACAACTAAAATATAATTAAATAAATATTCAAACACAATAAAAAATCTATTATCATATTTCTAATAATAATATTAAATAATTTATATTTCAAAATGAGTTATTTTTAAACAAAAAATAATATATCAATAATATAATAAGTTAGATAAATATAAATATATTATTTTTTATAATTTATATAAAAAATAATATTAATTTTATCTAAAAATAAATGATAAATAAAATAATAATTAATAATTTAATGAATTTAAGACGTTATAGTTTTATCAAAATCATGATTTATGTAACATAATAATATAAGGAATAATTAAATTAATCTATACTTAAAATAATATTGTTTGTGATACTAAAATTATAATAAATAATAAATAATAAATAAATATGTAAAATTTTATATAATAAATAATTTAGTGTCACTACAACAAAAAAGCGTTTTTGTGTCGGCCGAAAACTGACACATATCAAAATACATGTCGGTTCTTGGGCGACACGTATGGCCCTGACACGTATTCACAAATATGTGTCAGGGCCATACGTGTCACTTGGTCAAACCGACACAAGAATATGTGTCGTTCAAAAACAGACATGTATTCACAAATATGTGTCACTTAGTAACGAATTTTATCAAATATGTGTCAGTAATTAAGCGACACATATTTTGTGTCGGTCAGGAAACGACATACCAGTGTCATTCCTTGACCGACACATATTATCTGTCGGTCAGAGAACGACACTGGCGTGTCAAACTATGACCGACACATATGACTCCTGAATCATGTGTGTCATACACTGAACGACACATAAATCTTCGCTAAGTGACACATATTCTATTAATTATGTGTCGGTTATTGGCTGACACTAAAATTTAAAAAAATTTTATACGTGTCATTCGATGGCCGACACATATTTTGTTCACTAAGTGACACATATTCCGTTTTTTGGTGGACATATATGTGTCGGTTTTTAACCGACACAAATCTTTAAAAAATATATAATACGTGTCAGGATGGTCTCATCCTGACACGTATTATATATTTTTTTATTTTAAAAAAGTACATAAAACTCAACAGACAAAAACACATTCCATAGCACTCCGCAAGGTGAATCAACTTTCAGACAGACAAAAAACAGGTGAAAGACAGCAAATAAGAGAGCGAGGACCCAGCAACATTAGCATAACACAAAACATATTCAAGTAACACCTAGCCAAGTCAAGCAGGTTGCAAGCTAAATCCAAAGAATAATGGTAATGGTGAAACAACAGAAACCAAGCCAACAGCTATAGAAAAGATTCAATGCATAGTTTGATGTAAAACAGAAAATTAGGACATAAGAGAATAGTTTTATGCTAGTAACAAAGAAAATCAAATGTGCACATGAAAGAAGCAGCATTATTGACCGTACCACTGAGAACAACAGGAATTGAATCGTGGGGAATAGAGAAGGAGGGGTCTTAGGGATGAACCATGTTATTCTCAGCAGCCGCTGCAGTTTGTGCATTGGCGAGTAATTGAGCACAGAAACTCTTAAGACTAAAACAAGAAAATATTTAAATTCATAAAATTAGAGAGAGAGTATGATCCATACATTGCGTATATCAATAAGAATCTCTTCTTTAACAAACGGTTGAGGTTTTCCTGGCTTTGACTCATTATCTTGAGGAATATTAGACTGTTTTCTATTACCTCTGACAGAACTATTGTGTGCACGAAGTGCTGATTCTGCCCTCTCCTATAGCAGTAAGAAAAGATCAAATGAAATCTTCGCTTCATTTAATCGAAACAATTCAGGGAAGAAGTTAGTAGATATGTATCTGATATGGCTTAAACTTATCCTTGTTCATCTTAGAAAAAGATTAGATGCATCTAGTCAAAGATACATTTCTCAGAGTTGGGAAGTTGTGCAACTAGACACAATACGCATTTTCTCATTGTTTCTTAGTGTAAAGATAAATACAAAAGAGAGAGCTAACAAATATATCACAACAGCAATGACTCCAACAAAACCTCAACAAATTTCAACTTGTTGGTGAACAGCCAAAAAATGCCTGATGCAACAAAATCAGAAATTTCTTTCATTTTTACAACAGCATTTGACTGACTAAACTAACAAACAAAACAGAACCTAAACACAGCAGCTTTACTTTAGCCCTTTTCACTGGCTACAAAAAAAAAAATTAAGAACATAAAATTTTTGTTGACAAATCTATGACTATAATTTTGGCAACTATTTAAATTTTGAGTAGTTCTAAGTATACAACAAACTTAAACAACCAAATTTTGACTGAATGTGGGAGTCCAATTACATGTCATTCTTTTAAAAAGTGACATAAAAGCTAAGTTTTCTTGTAGTGACATGTCATAGGAATTGGACCAAGAAAATGAATGCATATGATTTAACAGTAGATCTGGCCACAAGTGTGAAAGACATGGCTCTTTAGAGTTACACCATATACCTTAGCATGCTCTATTTCTTCCAAAAGCAGGACACCAGCTCCTTCCCCTAGCGTTTTCATCATTAATAACAACAAAGGTTACAATTATGAGATAATCTCATATTCCAAATCATCATCAGAAAAATCCAACCCAAAACTTGCAAGATCACCAAGTTCATCAGAAGAACCTAGCAGAATGTAGAAACATGAAAGTGTAATTAGAAAGCACTAACTGAAAGAACAGAAGAATATCCACCAAGAGAGCGTGAGAGACATTAGAAAATGATGTTTTTGAGGAACAGGGCGATTTTGTTACCGGCCAGCAGGAACTTGCACTGGAGCTGCTGGAGCTGTTGTTGCAGGCTGAAGAAGTTGTTCTTCCAACTCAGCACCTTCAAGTTCTTCAAGTTCAGCTTCCAACTCATCCTGCAATGACAACCATGTTAAGACTTTCTGTCATAAGTACATATACACTCCATACAATAGCAAAAAATGTGAAAGAAAATGTTCTCTCAGAAGATTTTCAATATGCATCAGAAAATATCAACCTCATCAAAATCAGCCGCAGCACCAATAGGAGTCGACAATGCTTCCTAAATCTGTTTCATGTTCTCCGTCTGCTCATTGATCTCATCCATGGTCTTGTCGACATCATCTATATTCCTGAAAACAACCCACCATTTTCACACACATTAGCCATGATTATTGTCTAATTTCTATGGTGAAAGATTTGTGTGATTCTTCAGTGTTCCTCATGAAACACGAGGATAAGTGATCATTGTATTATCTAGACTTCAGGTTGAAAATCATAATCAAGAAACAAGTATATTTGCAAATCCATAGTTCTCTATTACAGCCAGTATAACCAAGCTCGGAGAAAGCGAACTGCAATGTAAATCAAACATTTAAAAAAGGAAGAAAAAAGGGCCAAGTTAGAGGTAATCATGGACTTAGGTAATGCATAGTAGTTCTAAGTAGATTTGCGAAAATTACAAACTCTGCTGGTTAACCGTGTATCAGACCATGTAATTAATTTCCAAAAGGATAAAAAATGGTGGGTTGTTGAAAGAAAGTAAAAGAATAAAAGAAAATACACACCCAAATAATTGATTCCATTAGCATGGATATAAAGTAACAACCAATAGAGTATACCATGGAAGTGAAAGTTATTTTGATAAAAAATATTTGAAATGAAATTAAAGAGATACATACGTAGCTTTTTGCATTGCCTTCATAGCAGCTGCTCCTGTCCTCAATGCATCAACAGTCTCAATTGTGGCTTTTGCGCCTTCTAACATTATCATCTGTGACATTATACATAGTATAAGCTGATGCAGCAAAAGCTCAATAACAGTTGCAAAGTTTCATATGCACTTGATCATGAATTTGTAATTGGAAATTGCCAAGTTGCTCTATTTGTTGTTCGTATAGCCTCTTCCTCTTCAAACATTGTATCGCCGCTGCATGCATGGATCATAGGTGAATACTTGACCAATAAACAACAATAATTTTTTACTAAATAATATTTAACATAAGACAGAAAAGTCAAACTGAATTCTTATAACTAGTTTTTCACCTTTTCTATTTTGATAGTTGCAAGAGGACTTTAAACATCCAGGGATAAAACAAAACAACAATAAACTAGTATGAACTTTTGCTTTTGACATCATTTTAGCATTTAAAAGAATACTCCTAGTATTCCATTATTTAAGCTCAAAATTAGGAACAGAAGGACTTGTATACATCAAAATGCAGGTTGGGAAGAATAGACTGGTTTCAGTGACAATGGCAATAAAATTTCCTTGCACTTTACAAGCATACCTCTTTTGTTCTTCGCTTTGGAAAATTCCTTCGCCTTTTCAAGCTCTGCAGAAGCCTTTTTCAGGAGTACTTTCTCCTTTTTCTCAAGCATTTCAAGTGTCTACAAATTGGACAAAAGATATGATTTATGATAAGCATAATCACAAAGAACACAGAAGCATAATAGTAAAGCGCAACAATATTATGTTCATGAAATATATAACTAAAGCATGCAACAGTTGACATAAAATAAAATGATATCACCACAACAGCCATCCTTATTTGCTTTGCTTATAAACACAAACTTTCTATGTCCGCGAACTGTGTAAACAAAAACCACAATTCCATTACCTTAACATGCAACAACTACGAAAAAAAAAAAATTCAAACACGGGCCTAATGCCCTTCATCCTTCCAAAGGGTTAGTATAACATGTGAAAAAGTCTTCTATGGGATTACCCTAATATGATTCAGAGGGATTTGTATAGTCGAACTAAAACCCCTATTAGAACATCAAAGAATCTCTTCCCATGTGATTTCCACTTCTAATTCAACTCTACCATTCCCTCCCCAACCAAATTAATTTATCAGCCAAGATCATAATACAATCCAAAAACCCAATATAGAAAAACACAAAGAGATATATAAATAAAAAAATCAAATCCAATATCAGTTACACAGAAAAAGATAGATTAATTAATTAATAAATAAGTGAAATCAAGAATTGTAAGCAATAATACCTCATTTAACTTGTCAAGCGTGGTTAGAGCATTGGTTTCCTGTTTAGGTTTCCCAAAAAGCCGACTAAACATGGTTGATTCTCGGCGATTATTTAAAACCCTCGATCTTCCCTATCACAATTAAACACCAACGTGAATAGATCATCAAAAGCCCTAATTTCAAAATTCCACAACCGATCTACCTAAAACGACGAAGTTTGGATGATCAAAATCAAAACGATTGATCCCTTGAACAAACTTAAGGAGTAAAATTTCGGTTAAAATTAACTAAAAATACACGCGTACCTATTAAATTAATTGATTGGGTGATTTAATAGAAAGAAACAAGACAGAGAGATCTGTGAATTATATTTGGGACAAAGAGAGGGACTCGGCTGGGATTATCTTAAGCGTGTTTTATTGGGATAGAGAGGCTGAGAGGGCGAACCTGCTTTACCTATCATCAAAGTATATATAATATGTGATACACATTTGTAACTATTATGTGTATAATAAATTTGTGAAATTGGGCGGCATTTTAACTAACACTTTCAAGTTTCAGATGGCAAAATAAAATTTTTTGAAGCTACGTTTTATTCCAGAGCTTTCAACTCATTTGTTAGTACAAATACTATTAAAGACTTTGTTGTATTTAAGATCAAATCAGACTTAGCTTCCTAACTAAGGAATATACGTTCATACTTCCAACCATACACAAGTTGCTTCCTATTAATAAACCCAACTCGAGTATCCTGTAGCACATACCAATTATAATTATTATAGGGTAGCAGCTCTCTCGCTCTAAATGAAACTTAATTTAATTTTTATTCATTTCATACAAGAATCAAATCTTTTTTTTCTTTTTTCTTCTCTTTTTGTTTATCTACGTTTAGCACTGTCACCACAGTGCCATTGAAGAACATTCACAGCCTGTTATTTGAAGCCAAACTTAACGCCATTATACAGATATTGCGCGGACGACGCTTTCATGTCTCTAACAAATATTAAAAAATCCCTAATATTTAAAGTTGAAAGGCTAAGTTAGTGGAGTTGGACTGTAGAGTATAAGAGGTTCTAACGTTAGATAGAGAAGGACCGACACAACGGAAGAGCTAACAGAGGGATCCAAAGTGTCAAGGAAAAGATTGGAATGGTTACATATAAAGCTAAAATTTTATTATTATGAAATTTATGATAATCAATTAAAGATAGAGTTCATTAGAGACTTAACGGGTGACATGGAGTCACAATCAAACATCATTTTAGAGTATAAAAACATCTAGATTAAGAGTCAGTATCCCATGATAATGACTGTTGGATATAACAATATGAGAGAGCAATACTGAAGGTGCTTGAAAACCCAAATAAAAGTAGAAAGCAGTAGAAGTAGTATGCATTTACTGACCTTCCTCGGTTGCCCTTATTTTCACGGTGTTTATCTTGATTACCACGGAGAAGGCTCGAGTATTCTTTTTCAGCCTCACCTAACAACACAGGTAAAATAGAGCTCTCTTAGTACCACAGCTTGCAGTGCTGATTTATGAAGTGCAGTTATAAAAAGGTCATCAAAGAGGATAAATGTGAACCATCACATCATCTCAATAAACATCATCAATTAAAAAACTTCCCTCCCAGCTTACCTAGTTAACCTCCTCGAAATTATGCTTAAAACTAGGAATGTCAAATATAAACCATTACACAAACAGCCCAGAGAAAAATGGAACCAAAAAAAAAAAGGAAAAGATAGGATGTATATGCACAAATCCGCTGCAGGATGTTTGACAGAACTTGAGATGAAATACAATAATCATAGAGCAATATATTTAGAATAGAACTTCAAACAGCAAATTAATAAGTCATTACTTACCAATTACAGGCTCTAGAATGGCAACGAAATTCTTTACCACCAGGCCTCCTTCTTTGGCTAAGATAGCAGCTGCACGAGCTTTTTGAGCTGCTTCAGGTTCCTCAAACCTAATGTACCCCGAATCAGCTCCAATCTTGAAATCAACGAACTTCACAGAAGAAAAAATAAAATACAAAGAGAAATGTCAGAGAAGTCAACTCAACAAAGCCTAGACCTACAATCGGAGAAAAAGCTACTGAAGTCCATTCTTGTTATTCAGAGGAAAAAAAAAAGCCTAATAACTTAGGGGGAAACAAGAGAGAAAATGAACAACCGCATAGAAGTGCAAACATAAGGCATGCAAAAAAAAATCAAAATTCTCCTAGTGATAAGAAAAGGATTAATGCAAAAACAATTAAAAAGAAGAAATTCATAGATACATTAGAAAACTCCCATCAAAACTCATAGATACAACAAAAAGCTCCTATATAGCTACTGAAGTGCAAATAATCACTACTCATCAAGTGAAAAAAGGTATATAATCTTGAACCAAATAAAATAATGAAGAAGAACCATGGTACCTTAACAGTGCCAACTTTTTTAAAGATACCCTTCAAATCCTCACGCATAACAACATCCATATTGTCTTTATAAGCAGCAGCAATATTGGATTTTTCTTCTTTCTCTTCACCCTTGTCAATGGAATCTTCAGATGACTTCTCACCATCTTCACTATCCATTTCTTTATCATGCAAACCACTTGTCTCCTCAGTCTTTCCTTCATTGCTTTTGACATTTTCTGCTGCCTTCTGCCTATCTTCAGCAGCATTTTCTGAGGAATCTTGCCCCTCATTCACTTTAGAAACATCAGTGGCTGACTCATTAGTGCCATTTTTTTCCTCTGCTGCTGTTTTCTTTAATGTGAATGCAACAATTAAGCCCTTTGGATAACTGTGATTATCATGAACAGAGAAAAAAATTAGGTCACAATAACAGTTCTTTTGTTTTTTTTTTTTTTGGGGGGCAACTATACATGTAGTGTTAATTACTTTGATTCTGCATTTGAGTTATTCTTGCAACCTGAACCCATGGCTGGACGAAACTTCTCATATTCCTCTTCTTCCTTTGCTCGTTCTACATCAAAATCCTTCCTGAAACGGAAGACTATGCATTAGAAGGCACACAAAAAAAGAAAAACCAACCCCACAACCACAGATTACTTTGGCTTCAATTCTAGCTCAGCACCAGCGTAAGCCAAGCTTTGCTTTAGAACATTTTCAGCATCTTCCTCTGTTGGAAACTCAACAGAGGTCAAGTGGTAACGAAATCCCAGATAAAATAGGAATATACTGAAAACATCTGAAATATCTAGAGACATCATTAATGAGAGAAGGATTTCCTTTGCATCTTACCATATTCATCAAGTGGAGCATCATAGTCATAACTAGTGGTAATGAAAGGGCCTCCAGTAGTGCGTCCAAAGTTAGTGCCTCCATGGTACTGTCGCGGCACATAGGCATATACTATGAAGTCAAATTTATTGCCAGAACAATAATCCTTTTAAACAAGAGCTAAATTAGTAGCAGTACCAACCATGTAGTAGTTAAAATACGATCCACCCTTAGCTATAAAGTGAGCAACTGCAAATGCCAAATCTTGCACTGGTCGTCGATGAACAGTGCCACCAAACTCTGTAAACCTTTTCAATATGAAAGAAGAGATAAATGGAATCAGCGCACTAAATTTGACTTCACAAGGGCTCCTTCAAATGTAAAATTGAACAATTATTTACCAGCCACTCTAAGCCTCTGTCCACATTGTAGGCTTGTATGGTTTGTTGGGAGCGAAACCATCACAATAAAAACCATTGCACGCATTTATCTATTGCCAGGAGTTGGAGACAGCAAACTCAGAATTCCCTAGCTAAAGTAAAGTTTTAAAGCAAATATAAGCAACTGAGAGAGACTCAGTAAAGAAAACTAACCACGAGGTCTGGGGCATCATCTTCTTTGCACTTCACCCATGGGACTCCTGTATCCAGTCCAACGGCCATCTTTGTAGCCCAATTTATGTATGCATGACCAGCAGCTCCAAGTGCCTTGCTCTCTGGTCCATACTCATTCTCAATCTAAACAAACCAAATTGAGCAGAAAAAGTAAATAAATACACTGGTAGTTACTCAGTCGATTCAAGTCCAAACTGTTGAGGATTTAAATCAATGAAGAAAGTAAAGCTGTAAGCTACTCAGCGATGCAGTAAATGATCTGACAGCTGACTCTGAAGAAAAAATGGCTGATTCAGCAAAAATAAGTCAAACATAATGACCTGGCATGACAATGGATGTACATATGGAGCTTGATCCTAATTTTTAGAAAGTTTTAGAAGGCACACTATCATTTCTAGATTCTTTGGTCTGTCCCATTTCATTTTGTAACAGTATGAATGACAAACACAATTCAGCTCTACTCTCTGTCTTCTCTAAAATAGCTAAATCCTAACTTGGTACCAACTAGAGGCCTCAACAACTAAGTGCCTGATACATGCTTTGCGTCTTCTACTTGTAAGTAACACACGTCTTTTCTGGACTATGGCACAATGCTAATGTATACCATATGCAACGAATAAGAATCAGAATTTAAGAGGCCTTATGCCAAAAATCCATACTTAAGAGAGGATAATGGGACCACCCTGTGACGCAAATAACTTTTCATTCTTCATCATCTGGACAATTTTCTGCGTGAACCCTTGCATTGCCATCTTCAAACAAGAAAAGAACACCATGTAAAAGATTAACAACAAGCAGCTTTTCTGACTTCTCGACTATTTATTCTTTCAACTCAATTTTTTTTTCTTCTACAAATAATTTCACACTGCAAAGAAAGGGGAATAACCTTGAAAGGCCCATTATCAGTTCCAAAGCTGATGCCAGGAACATACTTCAACCAAACAGGAAATCCTCTGTATCAAAGAAGCAGAGTAAGCACGTCAGATAAAAAACTAACTCTAAACTACCCAAAAAAAAAAAAACCAACAAAGTTAACAAACTAATCATTGAATCACTTACACAAAAATAAGATACACAGATCTAAATATAAATACTTATGCTGTAATTACACGTACCCGAAATTCCACTCTGCATAAACATAAGGTCCAATACGGAGATGAGCATAGAGCCCTGCCTTCTGCACTGTCTTAATGAAGCGTACCAGGTCGTATCTTCCCTCAAAATTATACTAAAATCGCCCAAAAAAAAGAGTAAATAAAATAACATTACGATAATTTATTCTCCCCACAACGTTGATTATAGTCAAGCTACACATGTAAATTATCTATACGCAACAGCTGCTCTACAATATTATTCAAGATCTCCATTCACATCAGCAATTAATATCACTTCTCACTACCTCAACAACTTAGGCATACCATATCATATCTTAGATATTACAAAGGAACTATTAGTTCTATCCTCATCATAGATTAAGGAAAAAAAAATAAGCGAGAGAGGAAGAACACAGATGAGGGTAGTTTTTGAAATTTCAGTTTGCAAAATTATAAAAATAAATATTGAGAGGTAAAATTATTATCTGCTGATAAGTGGCCATCGTACCTCTGAGAAGCAAAGAATTTGCTTTGAGGGCAAGACTCCACGCATTCTTCACTCTTTCAATAGTAGGGAAAAGTATTCTGACAGATGGTCTTTTCAATTCTTGGCTAGCACTCCAGCAGCCCCACTGTCAAGAGCATCCTGTATCTGTGCGATTTTATTTTTTGCAATATCTTGTCTCCTTAGCTGAGCTTCTATATCAACCCTCCTCTTCCCTTCAAGTTCTTCAATGGTCGTTGGGAACTAGGCTAATTCCACAAGCCTATCTTTAGCAGTAACATTAAAAAAGCCTGGAGGAGGCTTTTTCTCAAATGGAATTTCAGCATTATAGTCAATTCCCTTCCTTTTTCTCTTCCTTTGTTGAGTGTCAATCCCAGCAGCTTTAAGTTCTCTCCTTTTCTGCAAAGAAGCAAGTCTCCTTGCCTCTTCAAGTTGTTTCTCCCTGGCCTTCCGTTTTGCCTTTTTTCCCCTAATGTTGGCCAAACAATCAAACAAACCAAAATTACAGAGAATTTTCTCAACTATGTACCACCAAAAAACGAACATATATATATATATATATATATCACAAAATTGAAAACAAAAAGAGTTAAAATTCAGAAGGAGAAAGAGTGTTTCATGCAATAACAATCACGCAAACCTTTAATAAAAAAATTTGCATACCCTACCAAAGAAGTGTAGTCATCGTCCACTGCCTCAAAGCCACACAAATAAATTTTGCACCATACTAGAAGATAAATTTTGCCTCGAAGAGACCCACCTACTGCCTGAAAACTTGCCTAAAAACCCAAGGCAACACCGGGTGAAAGAGCAACGAGATGCAACATAAATTTCAAAGATGAGATAAGATGAGAGGCAGCTTTTTAGAGATTTCAAAGATGAATGATTTCTGGGATTTCTGATAGGATACAAGAGATGTGAGTTGAAGAGACGAGAGGGAGTCATGAGATGAGAGGCGGCTAGGTCAACAAAAAAGGGTTGAGTAGGAGAATTTAGATTAATTTATATTAATGGCATTTTGCGTAATTTTAGGGAAAATCGGAAAGTGACATATAAATGAAAGAGCGCGTTTGACTTTGCATATGTGACCTTTTTTTGTTTAAACCGACATATAATTCATAAAGGCAGTGACACGAAAGGCCAAAATTCTTGTAGTGTGTTATTATAAAACAATTATTATTATTATACAATTAATAATTTAATGAAATTATAATATTATAAAAATAATATCATAAATATAAATATACTATATCATTAAATAAATATTAATTTAATATTATAAATTAATTAATAAACAATAAATTAATTTTTATTAAAATTAAATTTTCATAAAAACTACAAAAATTTATGTTTTAAAATTAATTTCTTAAAAATATCATATAATAATATAGTACGGTCTCATATTATACCAAACATAAGACAATATTGTACATAGTCCACTCCCAAATTCTCAGTCTCAATTCTAGTCATCCAGTCTAGTCCCAACTCCTAAATGAAGCGTAAAAGTCATAATATTTTAATAACTCTAAAACTATTGCAATAAATGGAAATGCTAACAAAAAGATTGACCAGACCAATATAGTACTGCAGTCAAGGACTCAATAATTATAGTGTAACATGTTTTGTCTTTTCCAGTGCACGTAAGATCAAGTTCAAGTCGAAAACTGACCTTCCAATTCTTCTCCTTGCAAGTAAGACCAAACTTCAAGCCTAAAACTAACTCTTCTCCCTACAACAAGATCAAACTTCAACCCAAAAACTAACCTTTCATTTTCTTCTCCTGAGCAAGTAAGATCTAGTACATGATAGCAAGCAAACAAATTTTGTTAGTGAAAATGTTTTACCCTACTGACTTGGCTAGGAAATTTTGATAAGTTGAAGTACAAATTTGTGTAATTTCAACACACTATAACTTGACTATGTATAAATCTTGGGTGGCTTGCATGTAACACCCTGAACTTTATTGTTCGATTTTTCACAAGCGGTCCAAAATTTGGGAGAAATAGTCATCCTTTAGGATTTTGGCTATGGACTAAATTCCTAATTTCTGTTATTTTATTCTAAACCATATCATTATTTTATGATTTTATTTGATAGTACTTAGAACAACAATCATTTTGGCACAAACAGCGTGCGAATCAGAGTTAAAATGAGTGAGACAAAGAGAAATTAGTAGGTTGGGCTATTTATGTAATTTTGTAACACCCAGCACTATATAACCAGCAACCCCCCTTAGATTTCTAGTAGCTCCTAGCCTCTGTTTGACCACTGATTGTCATACCTTGACTGTCGATTTTGGTTGATTTTCAACGAGTTTCCAGCCAAATAATATGTTGTTTCGGAGCTTTTCTTATCCTCTTTCCAACCATGTATATCAAGTCACTGGATTCTTCACTGTTTTTGTGAATCGAAGCTTGTTTTTTAGCTAAAATCTGTTGATTATCGGCCAATCTATATATCAATTTGAAGCTTGTTTCCTGCTTTTTCTAACCATAGCTTTTCTCTTGTTGACACACGAATTTTGCAAATCGGAGAAAATAAGTGTTCAGTCACTGTTCATATTTTTTTTTATGACATTTCCAATGGCGGTTTCTGGTCAGCTAACAATTGTTAGAACGTTTCTTAACTAAAAAGGAGCTTAAATTCAGTGAGTGGATATTATTTCAAGATTTCATTATTATGTTAAAGTGTATTTAATTCATGGCTTTTCATATTATTGAAGTTATTGATTTAATTAATAGGGTTACAAATAGTTCTATTTTACATATTAATCGTTGTTAGAATAAATAAAGAATTGTTTATACTATTTTGAAGTATAATGGTTTGTAAAGTATTGAATTTTAGATAAAAAGTTGTTTATGGGTAGTTTATTTGTTTTAGGATAAAAAGATGGTTATGAGTGGTGCTAAGGAGAATTAATATTTATCTAAAGAGTAAATATTGTCTTTTTATGTGCTTGAGTATAAAATGGAAATGAATTTAAAGTGAAATTTATAGAATGACTGCATGAAATATGTTAATGGAAGTAGAAAGTTTGTTGATGGATGGAAAATAGACATTTGTAAAAATATGAATATATATATATATATATATATATACATACATACATACATACATACATATATATATATATATATATATATATATATTTGTTCAAAGGAAAGTAACTAAATTCATCAATTTACTATATATATATATATGAAAAAGTGTGTTTTTGTTTTAAGTAATAAAAGAGCAATGGTTTGTTTTATGCTAAAAAAATATAGCAAATTTTTTAGAGAAAAGCCTTGAGAATTAGATTTGAATTTCTGTAGGGGGTATTACTATAAAATTTTGAAATTATCCAGCAGTAGGGGTAAACTACAGATTTTGAAAATTATTTAAGAAATTACAGGGACCTGAATGTGAAATTCTAAAATTTTCAGATATTCAAAGAATTTTTATTAAACTCATGATTTTTTTTTTTTAAAGATTTTGGAACTCTTTGAAATTTTGAATTGGCAATTGTTGGAAATTAGATAAGTCTTGAAGGAAAAATTATATGAAAAAGTTAAGCTATAAAAGAAGCAAAGGACATAGGAAATGATAAAGAGTCCATGGTTTGTGTTAGAATATATTATGATTTCAATATTGAAGTGTTAAGAGTAGTGTTAAAAGCTTTAAATGCTATATGTTTGTATTATGAGTATTTATCGTTATGGTATTGCATAATTAGAAAGAAAATTTTTATAAAGCATTCTATTAGTGGATACAATTGTTTATGACTTTTGGAGCGGATTTGAATGAAAAGGAGTGTTTTTATGGGAAGTAAGAGATTTTGGGATTAAAAGGAAAGCTGTAGTTT
Source organism: Boswellia sacra (assembly GCA_013180625.2). Classification (NCBI taxonomy): domain Eukaryota; kingdom Viridiplantae; phylum Streptophyta; class Magnoliopsida; order Sapindales; family Burseraceae; genus Boswellia; species Boswellia sacra. The sequence continues at coordinate 177,953 of SNVD02004116.1, forward strand.
ATTCAAAGTTGAAAACATATATTTTATTTTATGGGTTATGAATTTTATATTTTTTATATCTATACGCTAGAAAATTTCAAAGAGATTAGCAAATTTATTTTCTAGATAAACTAAGAAGCATATTCAGTGTCGGTTTAGTTATGTTTATTTAGCAATTTATGGGAATGTTTATTTGGAAGATCTTAGCAAACTTATAAGTATTCAAGCTAGCTTTCAAAATAGTTCCAAACAACATTTTTTGGTTTCAAAATTAGTTCTAAACAAAGAAATAACATTTCAAAAGGAAAAATTCAAATCTTATATTTAAAGTGCCTTTTAGTTTATCAAAAAGTTATATTTTACAATTTTAGAGGAAGTGCTTAAGCATGATATTTGACGTTTTCATGTCGATTTGATTCAAGGATTTCTTAGAGTTTTTGGAAATGTTCTTTTAGATGTTATCATGGATTTCCAAGGATTTCAAATATTTTTAGCTTTAGCTCGCATCAATTCTTCAAAGTTTGATAAAGTTACATAAAAGCAGAGTTTTAGAATATGAAATAGTTTTAAAAATCACTTTTAGCAAAAGTAAGAAAGTTCAGTTATGTTATACTAAGTAAGCGTCTAGCTCACTTAGACAGTGAGACAGTAGATTCAGACAGATAGTTGTACAGATAGAGGTCTTTGGGGCCCATTTAGATATGCATAGAAGCTTTGGGCCGTGCTTTAGCTTTTTGGGGTAGCTCCACGCATGCGTATGGCTAATTTATGAGGCCTGTACTATGTTAGATATCGCCAAGTGCAGATAGATTTGCTTATGTGATGTTAGATCTTTTTAGGAATGGGGAGATACATATAGCTCTACCTGTGTAATATAGATCTCATAGGTATGAGGGGATTTAGATAGTTTTATCTGTGTGATGTTAGATCTCATCAGGTATGACTAGTCAGATTCAAGGGTTCTTTTTTAGTATAATTAAAAGTGTTTTAAATATGTTTGTATGAGTTAGCTTGAGAAAAGAAGTATTATTTACAGAAGTTATTTGAAATAAGATTTTTATGGAAATTATTTTTTAGTGTCTTAAATAAAGCTTGAGATATGGTTTTTAGCATAAATATCATGAGTTTTGTTTTATAAGATTGAGAAAATGCATTCTTTTTATTGTTATTAAAGTATCAAAACAAGCAAAATGCATTCTTCTTATTGTTATTAAAGTATAGAAATAAGCAAAAGTATTTGAAGAATATATTTATTATTTTAAAGTGTTATGAAAGATTTGATGAGATTTTTGACAAGAATAATAGGTTTTTCCTATGTATAGATTAGTTAAGGTTTTCTAGTAAGTAATACACTGGACGAATTCTAAATTTTTAGTAAACAACCCTTTTGATGAGCTATGAAAGAAAATATGTTGTATTCAAAGTGAGAAAAATGTGTTTTGAAATGTTTTATATTGTTTGATGTTTAGTGTATATTTATATATTTATTCTATAGAAAAGTTTGATGTGTAGTGATATGTATTATGCTGAGATACATGATTCGTTATGTATTTTAAGTAAAGATAAGTGCATTTACGTAAAGTTAAGTGCATGAATTGTTTATATATTTTAAAAATATTGCGCACCCTAGCAAAGCAATTAAAGATTTCCATAAAGTATCTTTTTATGATGAGTTCAGGAATTACATAGGTGTTTCACAAAAAATGAAGTTTGTCAATAAAGTTTGAAAAGAAAGAGTTGTTTATATGTTTTTCTTGGAAAGAAAAGTATACTAGTTTCGTTTGACAGTGATTAAACTTTGTAATACTTTATAAAGAAAGTTTATTCAAAAAAATGAATTTTTCAAAAGTAAGAAATAAATAGTTATTCTTCAAAAATTATATCCACAAACTAAACCTCTACCTCGCTCTTTTCCTATTCTTTTCCCACCAAATACCATAGATTTGATGCTAAGCTGTCTCTGATGTTAAGAAGGGCCACAAGACGTATATCTAGTTTTCATTCATTGAAAGCAATTGCAAACACTTGATTTTTGGGGCTTGATGATGAAGTGAAGATGAATGTCCAGCAATGAAAACGATTGAAATGCCTTTGGAAGCGAAAGGAAGATAGGCGAGAAGAAACTCACCAAAAGTTTTAAAAACTGACACATAATTTAAAAAATCATAGAAATTAATCTAGAAGGAATCTGATCATGAATCATATACCGTTACGAAGCTATGGATGTTTAGTTTTTATAGGTTTTTTTAGATCACAAATTAGAGTCAAAATTGAGGAGTTATGTGTGATTTAACCGACAAAGATCGAAGGAGGATTGCATTGAAAAAATGTGAAACAAAAAGGTTTTGTGGGCCATTGTCGGTCGGCGATCCAACCACAGTCAGCTGGCTCCTCACACAGCCGACTGGTTGTTTTCCCTCTAATATTGGAAAATTTCGAATGAAATGTTTCCATTTTGATTTTTCCTTCCTTTTTCACTTGCACCCCCCAATTATACAAACCCCCCTCCTCACTTTCCAACACACATTAAAATCCTCTCTTCTCTCTCTTGAAGACACCATTGAGAATTCAAAGAGTCTTTTGTAGTTTAATATTTTACTAGGCGTTCTATTACTCTAAACCTATAGAGGAGATGTCTTGAGAGTAGTTCTCTCCTCACCCCCCCCCCCCCCCCTTTGCTTTGAAATAAACATGTTTAAGCTTATTTATGCTTTGAATAAGCATGTTCGTGTTTAATTTGATGCTTATAAGCATATTTAGGGTTATTATGAATTGTTTTAGCCCTTGTTTGTTTTACGAGATGGATAAGCGTGTCAAGGTAAGTTCGCTTTCCCTTCTTTTTTTAAATCATGCTACGAGTTTATTTTCTTTATGAATACTTAGAACCATGCATAAGAGCACATGATTAGAATCATGCTAGAAAGGCTTATAATTATTGTCGACACTGAATTTTTGAAGTTCGATGATGAAATGAAGGTAAATGCCAAGCAAAAAAAATGACCAAAATGCCTTTGAGTGTCAAGAAGAGAAAGGTGAGAAGGAGTTGGTGAAAAGTCTTGAAAATTGACATATGACTTTGAAAAATCATGGAATTTAATCCAAGAGAAATCTGATGATGAGTCATATACCGTTGCAAAGCCATGGATGTCTAGTTAACTCAAGAAGTTATGAGTGATCGAAGGAACAAAGGTCTGAAGGGACTGCATCAAAGGATAATAAAAGAGGAAGGGGTCGAAGAGATATTGATCGACCGGCCATCAAATAGCTGCCCGGCTATCCAAGACAGTTGCCCGACCATCTAATAGCTGCCTTACTATTGGTCAATGGTTGATCGTCTATTAAATGGCAGCCCGACCTTCTAAAGATGGCCACTCGACCTTTGTTGCCTTATGTTAAAAAATTTGCTTTAAAGCCTTCCTTTTTCATCTTCACCCCTCTCCCATATAAGCCCTCCTCCTCTCACTTTGTAAGACACATTGAGTGTCGAATACATTAATCTTTCTCCTTCTTGAAGACTTCCTTGAGAATTCGATAAGTCTTTTTCAGTATAAATATTTTTTCAAGCGTTTTTATTGCTCTAAATTCGAAAAAAGTACATCTTGAGAGCAGAATTCTCTCCTCCCTCCCATTTTCTCTCTTTTATTTTTCTTGCTTAGAAAAAACATGTTTAGGTTTAATTTTATGCTTAGGAGCATGTCTAGGGTTATTATGAATTGTGCTAACCCAATTTGTTTTGCAAGATGGATAAGCGTTTCGAGGTAAGTCCGTAATCCTTCCTTTTTTAGAATCATGCTTAGGAATTCACTTTCTTTGCAAATGCCTAGAATCATGGCTAGGAGAACACGCTTATAATCATGCTTAAGAGCACAAGATATTCAAAATCATGCTAGAAAAATTTATTTGCTTTTGTGAATCCTAGGAAATATCATAAAATAGTTAAGAATTACCATTTTGCCCTTGAATATCTTGCTTAAGTTAGAATAGCTACGATTGATTTTAATTGTTTGAATTAGGGTAGAATGTCATGACATTAGATTATAGCTTTGTCTGATTTATAATTTATCTGTCAATGTATGAATATTTGAATATTAAGAAGTGTAATTGTGTGACGCCATGAAGTGACGGTGGACTCACATTAATGGTGAGAGACCAATACTTAGAATGAATGTTCAAAGTATGAAATATTTTAATTTTGAATAACAATGGTTCTAATCCTCTTCCCTTCTCCCATGTCTGATGGAAGTGTGATCTATTCTCCTCCCTCTTTCTATGTATGAATATACTACTGTTTTGATTGAATAATCACCACGTATGTTTAATGAAGATAAAAATGAGAATGTTGTGAACGGGGCTTTCATCCCGCTAGAGTATTTACCACCATGACATTGTGTCAAAGCCTCTTTCGAGACTTAAGGGAACACAAACAAGCCATGGGCATGTCTGGAGAAAGGAGTTGCCACCCAATTATTCAATTGGGAATGAATAGAGGCAATCCGATCCCTCGCTTTGGGACATAAACTACCCTAATCCCTTCAGAGATGGGTTCGGGAAGTTAGGTACGAGTCCTTTGACCCACCCAGATGTAAATCTGGCCTCCATTTGGGAAATACAGATGTAAATCTCGTATTGTTACTTAGTTCGCTTAGCATTGTTCGTTTTATGTACACATTTCCTTTTTTATCTTTGTTAGGCATGTGAGACTATTCAATCAATGTCAGTTGCATATTCATACAAAGAAAGAGGGAGGAGAATGGATTATATTTCCTTTCAAACACGGGGGAATGGGAGAGGATTACAACAATTGTTATTCAACAATAAAGTAAATTTCATATTTCATCCATACAATCCATCATATATATCATGGGTATTCAAGTCAAGACTCGATAAATAATGAATTCGTCAGCATCATTGGTGAGTCTATTCAATGTCTATTAAGTCTTTACGCATATATTCATATTATTCAAGTATTCATTCTAAGTGATGGTCCCTCACCATCAATATGAGTCCACCATCACTTCAAGACATCATACAATCACACTTCTAATCATGATATATTCATACATTCATAAACAATCAAACAAAGCAATAATCTAATATCATGGCATTCTAGCCTAGATTTTGATAAATTCTGTCTTGGTAATTCTATCTATCATAATTCATATCAATTACCATGGCATTTCCAGCCTAAATATGGCATTCATGGCACTTCTAGCCTAAACATGATTCATATGGCATATTCTAGCTTAATTATGTCATTTCCAGCCTAATTCAAACAATTGAAATTAATCATAGCTATTCTAGCTCAAGCAAGACATTCAAGGGCAAAACGATAATTCTTACCTATTCTATGCTATTTCCTAGTATGTATCAAAGCAAATAAGTTTTCCTAGTATGATTCTAATCATGTGCTGTTAATCATGATTCTAAGTGTGTACTCCTAAGCATGTTTCTAGACATTGAATTTTTAAGGCTCCACGAAGGAATGAAGATGAATATCGAGCAATGAAAATGATCGAAATGCCCTTGAAGATTGACACATCCGAAAAAGGATTGTCTCCCAAGTATAGGAGTGTCGAAGTAATAAACCCGGTGAGACCGGGGTCGATCCACGAGGAAGGAGATTTTAGCGCTACAAATTATAAGCTAAGCAAATATGATGTGAATGATTCAAAGATTTGACAAGATAATATCAACAAATATAAATAAGAACAAGTTCGTAAACAATAAATGAGAATCACACAAGAGAAATCAACACAATAATAATGAAAGCTAAGGTTAAGGGATCCGCCCTTGATATTCCAAATAAGGATAAACAACCCGTTTTAGTTATATGAATTATATTTGTTTCATTACAAATATTTATACCACTTCTTGTAAATGGGTTCAAGCATCCAATGTGCCAGTCTCCATATGTCTACAACAAATCAAGGTTCCTAACTAGATTTGTGTCAGTAAGGAAGAACCATACGACATCTAGAAAGGATCTAAGCATTTGATGTGCCAAGGATTGTCGACAATGGATCAAGACCTCCACTTTACGAGTGGTGTCAAGATTGATTAAGAAAATAAATATATATCATATAAACAACATAAGATAATGATTATTAAGCACATATTAAGGGTTAGAGAATCCTTACTCCCATATCAAGGGTTTCACCCTTTCACCTTAGCAAGAGAGAAATTAGAAAGGCATTATAAAAGAAAAGAAACAAATTGCAAGAAAAAGAAGATTTATTAATTGCATAAAAACACAAGAGATAAACACAATACAAGATCCCAACAAGGGCCAAGATGCCCTAATGGGTCATAAGGCACCTCTATTTATAGACATTCAGGGGCAAATTTGTCAAATTACAAAGGAATAGTTGTCAAATGTTAGGTGAACTAACTTTGACCATTGGGATCATTAGGTGAACCACTTTGACCACCGATTTTGACATTGAAATATTGAGCATTTTAATCACATGTCTTCATGAAAGTTGTATATATTTCTCTCATCTTTTTAGAACATATTGATTTGCACAATTTGGATACTTATTTTGAGAGATATGGTCCAAATACTAAGGCCTGATCAGGCTGGGCCGAGACTGTAGATAAGTTCACTTCAAGCCCAATTTTAGTCCACTGAGAGCCCAAATTGGATGATACTTGTGAAATGTAATCTTGTAGATAATTGAATCAGCTTTCCAAAACATTAAGATTTGCACCATTCTGATCTATAAATAGAAAGTTATACCCATTTTACCAAACCTACATCAAAACCGAAATTAAGAGAAAGTTAATTCAAATGATGTAAAGACTACAAATATGCTTAAGTTGAGGAATTTAATGACACTATTAATTCAATATTATGAATTAAGCTCTCATTAAGCATACATATTTAAGTGTTCATCACACCCCCCAACTAGCTTATTGCTAGTCCCTAGTAATTAAAGCGTTGTTATTTAGAAGTGATTTATAGAATTTTACATCCAAGGTGGTCATTATTGCACTCTCCTTGATTTTATCCAAATAAACAAGCTTTGAACCAATTTTTTTTTTTTTAAATGACTCATGCAACCTTCAGTCAAGATATCAATAAACCTTCTTTTTGTGCTTAATCGACACATGACTATGGGGCTTATTAGAAAGAAGTCATATCGGTTCTAATATTTGTTAAGGCCAACAACCTTAGGTAGGGGGCATTTATTCATTTTATATATATATATTTTTTTCTTCTTTTTTCTTTTTTTTCTCTTTTCTTTTTTTCTTTTTTTTTGAAGGAACGCATCTTTAACCCATGTAGCGAGCCTTAGGCTAATGACTCCCAGACCAGTTGGCCTTAGGGCATTAGGTGTTAAGACACCCCTACGAGCTTAACGACTCGGGTTGCCGATGCCTTATTTTGCTTTGTGGATAGTGCAATGTTCAATCCCATTAAGCTTTCTCCTTAATCCATGTAGCGAGCTTTGGGCCAATAGCTCCCAAAGCAGTTGGTCTTAGGGTATTAGGTATTGAGGCACCCCTCGGGCTTAATTGCTCGAATTAAGGAGGCTACGAGACCAAACTTATCCACAATCGCTTTCTCTCTTTTTTTTTTTCTTTTTTTCCACTTTTTTTTTGCTTTGCTTTTTTTTTTTTAAACACTTTCCCCTTCCTTTGTGTTGTTATCCTAAACAAAACAAAAGAACTCAAATATTACAACATTTCATTTCGCCACCCACAATCATGCATGAAGGTATGTGTGTGTGTGACGAAAGGTTCATGAATACTTGCTTAATGAGTACATAAGCACACAATTTATTAAATGATAAGATTATGAGAGTTCATAGATTTGAATAATTCAAAGTAAAATGAATAAGACCTCCTCGTTATAAAATTCAAAAATCAATACTAAATAATATCAAGTTAGCTAAAATGAGTTCAAAATCAAAATAAAATGACAAATTGGTTAGAATGGGTTTCAAGAGTTCAAACCGGTCCTCCTTACTCTGCCATTCCTAACCCAGAATGCGTCTCAAGAGGATTTGAACTCTTTACACTGCACTCTGAATCTAATTACTAACTCGCTTTTTTTTTTTTATAAGAAAAAGGAAATTCAAGACACACTTATGTTTACTATCCTTCCCCCCCAACCAAATGAAACATTGTCCTCAATGTTTAAATGTAGAGAGATAAAGTATAGGAGACATTACCTGAAGCTTCTGTTATTCAAGAGAGATGACCTGAAAGACTCATAAAATACAATGCTAAAAATAAAATAAGGACAAGAAAAAAATTACAAACGGAGATTCAGATCCAATTTGAACTTTTTGTTTTGCCCCACTGACCAATTAATTTGAGTTATAGCTGGGTCAGGTTCATACTCCACTGCTTGTAATTTATCAAATAACTCACTAGCAGTAGTAGCAGAAACAAGGATCTGTCTCGCCGAATGAGGGATAAAATTCTGTTCCACAGTTGCATCAACAAAACTTATCAAAGGATCAAAGAAATTTTTAACATTCAACAAACCTATGGGTTTTTTATGGAGATTTAGGTGGGCCCAAGAGGCAATTTGAAAAATTTCTTCAAAAGTGCCGAAGCCACCTGGTAAAATAAAATAAGGACAATAAAAAATTACAAACGGAGATTCAGATCCAATTTACACTCTTTGTTTTGCCCTCCTGACCAATTAATTTGAGTACTAGCTGGATCAGGTTCGCACTCTACTGCTTGTAATTTGTCAAGTAACTCACCAGCAGAAGTGGTAGAAACAAGGATCTGTCTCGCCCAATGAGGGATAAAATTTTGTTCTACAGCTGCATCAACAAAACTTATTAAAGGATCAAAGAAATTGTTAACATTCAGCAAACCTACAGGTTTTTTATGGAGATTCAGTTGGGCCCAAAACGTGATTTGAAAAATTTCTTCAAAAGTACCAAAGCCACCTGGTAAAGTAATAAAGGCATCTGAATTGATGAGCATATGTGCCATGCGTTCATGCATAGAGGAGACTTGTAACTCATGCCCAACCGTTTTTCCAACGATGCTTTTTGCAGCCAAAGCTCTAGGAATAACTCCTAAAACTTGGCTACCTCCTACACGTGCAGCTCTTGACACACAACCCATTAACCCGAGGCTACCTCCCCCATAAACCACATGAATCTTTCTTTCAGCCAATAGTCTATCAAGATAATTTGCTGCCTTAACAAACTCTACACTTTTACCCGGTCGAGATCCACAGAATACACATATCTTTTGGATTCGACGTTTTGAAGTTCCCTCCATGTTTATGCAACTCTCTAACTATGTGTGAAGAAGAGAACAAGAAATGTGGTATTTATGGAGTGCAAAAAGGTTTGCTAATGATGACATCTAAATAGGTAGCTCAGTTGCTTTTTGAAAAATATGACAATAATGCATAGAAATTCAAACAAAAGATACAAATTCAAAAATGATAGCTATGAGGCATTAAAATTCAAAATTGATGGCACGCATGCATATGTACAGATAGTTGTGACTGTGGCTCACATCTTCCTCTGGTTTTACATCTAGAAACGGCTTAAACACCTTCTATGAGTTGGGGATATGCTTCCCATCCAGTTTTCTTATAAACTGGCAAACAGGGTCGTTTTGAGTCAGATTCCCAAGACTATAGCGTTCCTGCTCATCTCGGAATTGTGTCCACAAGTTAAAAATTTCACGTTGCACAAGTCCACAAGAATGCGTCTCAAGAGTTACTCGAATATCATCCAAGGACTCTTTACTCAGTCCATTCTTGATGAACTATAGTTTATCCTCTCGATTATTAGACAAATATCCCAAGGAGCGGCAACGTTGGTTACAAGTCTACCTTGCACATTTGGGACAAACTTGTAACCTTTTCGCTCTTCGCTTTTTGGCGTAAGAGCTTTTTCCCATACCTGGCATGTGAGAAACAAGATTATCTGAAAATTCACAAGAAAATCGAACCTTGGCTTCAATTAACCATCTTACTTTGACAGGCATACCCTTACGCATCAACATCCTTAGTCTTTCTGCGCGAGCTTTGTAAATTTTAAGCAAATCATTTGGAGGAAGAGAGGGAAAATGTTTGTGCAGATTTGAGAGAATGGTGTCAATGTGAAATGCAAGAAAAGAAAAGAAAATGAACGCAAGATGAGCAACAGTTTTTAGGGAACTAAAAAACTGACTTTAAAAGCCACGGAGTACCGCATCCGCCACTTGACCGGGAAAAATCAATCCTTAAAAAGGATCGATTAAATGAATGAACTCTTCATTTTGGTCAAAATTTTTAAAGAATGGTTTTAACCGTTGACCATTAACTTTAAACACATTACCATTCTTTGGGTTCTCAATTTCAATTGCTCCATATGGGAAAACATTTTTAACAATGAAAGGCCCAGTCCAACGTGACCGAAGTTTACCAGGAAATGAGTGCAATCTTGAATCATACAAAAGAACTTTTTGTGAAGGTTCAAAAGATTTTCTAACAATAAATTTGTCATGAAAAACCTTCATTTTTTCTTTGTAGATTTTAGAATTTTCATAAGCCTCGTTCCTGATTTCTTCAAGTTCACTCAGTTGGAGTTTACGTAACTTGCAAGCATCATTCAAATTTGTGTTAAATGTTTTAATGGCCCAATAAGCTTTATGTTCAATTTCCACTGCAAGTGACAAGGTTTTCCATAAACTAATCTGTAAGGAGACATTCCTAATGATGTTTTGAAAGCAGTTCGGTAAGCCCAAAGTGCATCATTAAGTCTTAAAGACAATCTTTACGATTTGGGTTAACCGTTTTTTCTAAGATCTGTTTTATCTCCCTATTAGCTAATTCAACTTGTCCACTTGTTTGTGGGTGATAAGGTGTAGAAATTTTATGGGTTATTCCATATTTCTTCATTAAAGTTTTAAATGGTTTGTTACAAAAATGTGTACCCCCCTCACTAATAATGGCTCGAGGAATTCCAAATCTACACAAGATATTCTCTTTCAAGAATTTGATAACTGTTTTGTGATCATTGTTTCGACATGGAATTGCCTCGACCCATTTTGAAACATATTCCACTGCAACAAGGATATACACAAAACCAAATGACGGTGGAAATGGTCCCATAAAATCAATACCCCAACAATCAAAGATTTCAACAACAAGAATGGGATTTAAAGGCATCATGTTTCTTTTTGAAATAGATCCCAATTTTTGACAATTTTCACACGTTTTGCAAAATGCATGTGCATCTTTAAATAAGGTGTGCCAATAAAATCCACATTGTAAGATCTTAGCAGCTGTTTTTCTAGATGAAAAATGTCCTCCACATGCTTCAGAATGACAAAAGTTAATTACACTACTTACCTCATTGTCGGGTATGCATCTTCTTATTATTTGATCCGGACAATATTTGAAAAGATACGGATCATCCCAGTAAAAATTTTTCACCTCGGTTAAAAATTTTCTTTTGTCTTGAGCATTCCAATGAGGTGGCATTTTCCCTGTCGCAAAAAAATTTACAATGTTAGCAAACCAAGGCACAGTAGCAACAGAAAATAAAAATTCATTAGGAAAAGAATCATTGATAGGCGAAGTTTCAATTAATGTCTCTATCGTTAGTCTTGAAAGATGATCAGCAACGACATTTTTGGCTCCTTTCTTGTCCTTTATTGTGATGTTGAATTCTTGGAGCGATAAGATCCACCGTATCAATCTAGGTTTTGCATCCTGTTTAGACATTAAATATCTCACAGCTGCATGGTCAGTGTAAACAATTGTGGGAGAACCAATTAAATAAGAACGAAATTTGTCCAATGCAAATACTACTGCAAGTAGTTCTTTTTCAGTTGTTGTATAATTCATTTGTGCATCATTTAAAGTCCTACTTGCATAGTATATGACATAAGGCTTACCTTCTTTTCTTTGTCCTAAGAAAGCACCAACGGCATAGTCACATGCATCACACATCAATTCAAAAGGCAAGGACCAATCAGGAGATTGCATAATTGGAGCAGTTGTTAAAAGTCTAATTAAATTATCAAAGGCATTTTGACATTCTTGAGTCCATTCAAAGGAAGTATCTTTTATTAAGAGGTTACAAAGAGGTTTAGATATAGCATGAAATTTCTTATGAACCTCCTATAAAATCCAGCATGCCCTAAGAATGAACGAACCTCTTTGACTGTTTTTGGTGGAGGCAAATGAGAAATTAATTCCACTTTTGCTTTGTCCACTTCAATTCCCTTAGAAGAAACCACATGGCCTAAGACAATTCCCGAAGTGACCATATAATGGCATTTTTCCCAATTCAAAATAAGGCCTTTTTCCACACACCGTTTTAGGACTTTTTCTAAATTTTCAAGACAATTATCAAAAGAGTTTCCAAAGACAGTTAAATCATCCATGAAAACTTCTAAACAATGCTCAACCGTGTCACTGAAAATGCTTAGTATGCATCTTTGAAAAGTGGCTGGGGCATTACAAAGTCCAAAAGGCATTCTCCTAAATGCAAAAGTGCCGAAGGGGCACGTGAATGTGGTATTTTCTTGGTCTTCAAGTGCGATGGGAATTTGGTAATAGCCTGAGTATCCATCAAGAAAGCAGTAGTATGGGTGTCTTGCTACTCTTTCAAGAATTTGGTCAAGAAACGGTAAGGGAAAATAGTCTTTTCTAGTGACAGCATTTAATTTTCTATAATCAATGCACATCCTCCAACTAGATTAGACACGAGTTGGCAATAATTCACCCTTTTCATTTTTAAATACTGTAATGCCAGATTTCTTAGGTACTACTTGTGTAGGGCTTACCCACTTACTATCAGAAATAGGATAGATAATTCCCACATCAAGTAGTTTGAGAACTTAAGCCCTAATGACCTCTTTCATGTGTGGATTTAATCTCCTTTGAGGTTGTTGAGATGTTTTGGCATTTTCCTCTAAATGTATTCTATGTGTGCAAATTAAAGGGTTAATGCCTTTTATATCTTTTAAAGTCCACCCAATTGCATTTTTATGCATTTTAAGCACTTCTATCAACTTACCTTGTTGCTCGCATGTGATGGATGAAGAAATTACCACCGGATATGTTTGATTCTCCCTAAGATATGCATATTTCAGTCCTTCAGGTAAGGGCTTCAGTTCTAACTTGGGAGCTTCCTCTTCCTTGCTTTCATTCATTTGCCCCAATTCTTCAAATCTTGATTTTGAGTCTTTTTCCATCACCTATGCAAAATCCAATAAAGAACATAAATTAGAAAGATCAGACTCTAATTCCATACTTGATTCTAATAATTCACTAGACAAGTTTCCAAGGGGTCAGAAGAACTCCCTTTTTGGATGTGATCTTCCACAATAGATTCAATTACATTGGCCTCATCAATTTCATCTTCTTCTTCATTTGGTTGTTTGCACATATTAAAAAAATTAAGTTCCAATGTCATGTTCCCAAATGATAGCTTCATGACTCCATTCCTGCAATTAATCAAAGCATTAGAGGTAGCTAGAAATGGAGGCCCTAAAATAACAGGAATTGAATTGCTTACTTCTACTGGTTGTGTGTCCAAGACGATAAAATCCACTGGGTAAATGAATTTATCAACTTGAACTAATACATCTTCTACTACTCCTCTTGGTACTTTAATTGATCTATCAACAAGCAAAAGAGTCACAGAAGTCGGTTTTAACTCACCTAAATTGAGTTTTTGAAAAATCGAGTATGGAAGCAAATTCACACTAGCACCAAGATCAAGTAAAGCTTGTTCAATTTTATGGTCTCTAATAGCACATGAAATTGTAGGACAACCTGGATCCTTATATATCACTGTATTATTATTTTGAAGAATAGCACTTACTTGTTTGGCTAGAAAGGCCTTCTTTTTCACATTCAGTTTTCTTTTCACAGTGCACAAGTCTTTCAAAAATTTTGCATAAGAAGGTACCTGTATGATCACATCAAGCAAGGGAATGTTGACCTTTACCTGTTTAAAAATTTCAAAGATTTCAGAATTGAGAGTTGGCTTCTTTTGTGTGGCTAATGCTTGAGGAAATGGAGGCACAGATGAGTATTTGGTTTCATCTTCGCTAGGTGTTGGTTTGGCCACCTCTTCCTGTCCTTTAGAAATCGATTCTTCTTCTTTCTCACAAGGGTCAGGAATGTGTTTTTCAACAATCTTACCATTGCGAAGGGTCATGATTGACTTGGCTTGGTCAAAATAATGGTTACTTGAACTCCCTGCATTTGCGTTAGATTGATCTTTGGGGTTTTGCAATGTTTGAGAAGGAAATTTTCTCTTCTCTTGGATGCTAAATGTAGATGCAAATTTTGCAAGAGTTTATGACAAATTTGCTAATGTTTGAGCAGTTTGTTGAAAGTCTCTTGCTTTGTAATGAATGAGTGCAATGTTTCTTCAAGGTCATTCCTAGGAGAAGGAGCATATGCATGATCATGAGAATTTTGAAAATTTTGTCTTGTTTGAAAAGGGCCTTATGAAGATTGTGCATGATTGTCATTTTTTCAACTAAAATTTGGGTGATTTCTCCAACCAGGATTGTAGGTTTGTGAATATGGATTGTGATTTGGCCTTTTGAAAGTGTTCAAGGCATTGGCTTGCTCGTGGAGACATTCCCTAAAGGCAGGCAAAGTTGGGCAATTATTAGTAGAATGGTCATTGTCATCACAAATGTTACAGATATTTTCTTGAATAGAATTCAATTGACCACTCTTTTTCATTTCTAAAGCCTCGATTTTTCTAGCTAGGGATGCATATTTGGCTTGAAGGTCATGGTCTTCCCTAAGGTTTTAAATACCTCTATTGGATGTCGAGGTTGGGGTCTTGCTTGGTACCTCATAGGTGCCACAGTGTCCCGCAATTTTGTGCCTTTTCTGCCCAAGGAATCTAGGAAGATCAAGGTGCTTCCTCAGGGTCTTTTTTTTTCTTAATGCTCCATTACACACATTAATTCTAACTAGTTGCCTATCTTAAGGTGTTAATCCCTTCATAAGATTGTCAACTATTCTCCAAGTTGCAAACCATGGTGATGACATGTATTAAGTAGGTTTCCTTATATCTATCCCAATCATTGGTCAAGGGTTTCCCTCCTGTTTTTGAGAGAATCGGAAATTTGTCTTTTAGAGAATTGTTATATGGGTAGGAAAAATTTTT